>OX637463.1:29939928-30021769 GCA_951799995.1 Trifolium subterraneum
GTGTATCCTGATCAATTATCTCCCTCACTCATCAAAATGAGTTCAGGTTCCCTCCATTTAATATATCATCCATTTAACCAATTAATTGTATGGATATGTGACATGTGTCAAAAAATATAATCCGGTGGCTCTGATTAAACTTCTAAAAAAAGAAGAAAAATATCTAATACCGCTTCCATCCCATCTTCTCATGGCTCCACTCCCCTCCCTCTCTCCGCCGTCGACGCCCCTTTCTACCGCCCAGACGACGTTGTCGCTCTTCCCTTACCTCTTCTACAAACGAGTTCTCTCTCTGTCTTTGCGCCATTTTATTTCCCTTTCAATTTTAGGATGCAATATGGTATTAGCTTCGCAAGTAATTTGTAAAGGACACTGCTAGCAATGGAATGTCCCTATTGTTGTCATCAATTGTCAATATAAGGGAAATAATTTCAATTTCATCAATGTTGGTTTTATGCAGATGGAGAAGATGAACAATAACATCAATTATAGTTGCCTTTTTTTTATGCAGAAATCCTTTACAGTATCTCTAAAACGAGAAAGACACAGTTGCGGCGGCTTGTGGCGGAGCGATGACTCTTTATGGCGGTGGTGAGGCAGCGCAAAAGAAATATGTCGAGTCGGAAGTACACAGAAGCGTTAGTTCTGATTAGAATAATAGATTTTCACAGTGATAGAGAAGATGAACAGTAACTGTGAATTTTTTTTTTTTCTTTCTTGTGTTTAATTTAAAATTTAAAATTAAAACGAAAAGACATAACTTAATCCCAGTCATTAGATTTTTCATTTGCCACATGTTACAATTAATGGGTTAAATGGAGGACATTAAATGAAAGGAACCTAGACTCGAGTTGGAATCCTCTCCATTTTTTCAAAGAAATGGCAAATGCAATTACTATAGTTTTGATGTAAATCAAGAATATGAATGCACGTCTTTTGAGAATAATTAATATTATTTAAATATTTATATATTTAAACTTTAGTACTTGCATTTGCCATTTCTTTTAAGAAATGGAGAGAATTTCTACTCCCTGGACTCCATCAAAATAGACGGAATAAATGGAACAAGAGACATTTCGATTGACATTATATAATTTGAGAGAGTATTTACTTATTTTCAATTAAAAAAAAATAATCCGGTAACCCTTTGTCTGTCACAATCTATCTATCTTCAACGCGAAAGATAAAACAAGACACAAGACAAACACACTCTGGTCTTCGCCTAGTCTTGGCTACCCCTCCAAATCTATGTACTACAGTCTTGTTGTGATAGTGCACTCAAAACGGTTGAACAACAAATATCGTTCATGTTGAAGAACCATTGAATCCACTTTGGGATCTGAATCTTCCAAATGCACTTGCTTCCCACACTTTCATTGCAATATATATCCTTCACCCCGCGATGAAGCTAATTCGTCAGAGAATCTTAATCATCTCTCTCCTCTTTCTCTCCCTTGTTGCTCCTCTCATTTTCCTCGGTATTCTTCTTCTCTTTACTTCCTGCAATTCCTCTTTTCTTTTGCTTATTTGTGACTTACGGTAATTTCTTGTGTTTTAGGGAGAAGAGAGTTCCTTGAAGATTTGTATCGTGTTGTAAGAATCCTTTTTGTCAAACCTAATTATTAGTTTAACAAATAATCTTACAATGCTTTATGAGGACTTTTTAGAGGCACTATTCTGATCTAACTAATAATGGCATTTTGTAATGTTGATCCAAATGCATAGGTTTTTAATGTGCCCAACTAGGGAAATTGAATTTATTTAGTTATGTTTTGGTTGCAGACATATAGTACGGATAGTTTGAAGTTAAAAGAAGTTAAAGAACAGGTAGTGGGAGATTTGATAAAATAAATTCCTTGAGTTTTCAAGTTAAATTCTACCTATCACTAATGAAGAAAGATGTATATTTTAAAGAATAAACCTTATGTGCACTTCGTTAAGTGTTTTTCGTGTTGTTCTTCACTTAAAATATTCATATCTACCTATGATTTCCTTAAATCCATATTTTTCTCAAAATTTGCTATGACTTGTTATAGGTTTCTGCTATCGGGCCACCTACCATTTATATCCACATACCGAGTCCAATAGTGTTAGGCGTGAGGTGGTGTGTTAAGAGTCTTACATTGGGATTAGAGATGACCTGATATGTTTATAAGCAGGGGCAATCCTCACCTTACAAGTCGATTTTGTAAGGTTGAGTTAGGCTCAACCCAAAATTTTAAGAATCACCAAAACTGTAGTTTAAGTGAAGAACAATATGAAAAACACCTAAAGAAATGAAGCTAAGTTTGTCCTATTTTTAATTTATGATTGTGATTTGGGGCCTTTTCTTTTTAGATTCAAGAAGGTTCTGAAGAATTAGAAGAGCCAAATCAAGTTGTTTCTCAGAAAAAAGATGTTGTTTCAACAATTAGTTACAGTTCAAAAAAGAATAATGATGGCGATGAACCTAGAATTCCAGTGTTTGAAAGAAATGGTTGGTATATTTAGCCATGTAGGTTTATTTTGAATTGTTAAATTTTGAGCTTTCATAGTTAACTACAAGGGATTGTGAAATTTGCATCTTTTATCAAGTTTCAGGATTCAACTATGATGAAAGACAAGACGAGGATGCTCGGAAAAAAGATTCATTCTCCACAGATGAAGATACAAATGTACATGCTGTTCCACATAGTACGTCGAAGGAGAATATTAGTGTGACAAATAGGCCATCAGATCGAATAGAAGACCATCATCATATTTTAAACTCACACTCTCGTGAAGTGAAAAATCAAAAGCTTCGAGAGATTAAGGATCAAATTTTAATGGCTAAAGTATACTTGAAGTTTGCCCCACCAAGCAGCAACTCCCGCTTGAAGGAGCTGGAGCTGCGAATGAAAGAGATGGAGCGAGCAGTAGAAGGAGCCACCCGGGATTTAGATTTGTCTAGGAGGTAAAGTTTCTCATGTAATTCTGTGTTTGCATTTAGTTCAGAATAGTGTAATTAACACACACAATCTTGACATTTTGAGAGAAAAGTAAACAAATACTATTCCTTAAAAGATGTATATGACACCTTTTTAATTCCGTCCCACAACTTCTAGTTTTCTCAGTTGAATCCTTGCATTTCTTTATTTTGCTTAAGTTTGGTACTTCGTACACACATCACTGATTGGAGCATTTAGGCTGTACAAAGGGCTTAGTAGAAGCAAATTAAACATACAAGATAGATTTAAATTTAATTGAAAGTTATTAATGGAGGGAACATTAAGAAACCTTGTATTCTGCAGGGACTGAAACATCATTCTTTTCCCTTTAAAAGTTCAATTATAATTAGTAAGAAACAAAATGAGTAGCATCACTTGTCTTACAGTGAAAAAGTATCAATGCAGAAAGCATTTATGTAGAAATTTGATGTGATATGAATTCTGAAATTAACAATTTTTCAATATGAAAACAAGCGAAATTTCACAGTGTTTTGCAGGCAATGAGACACATGGAGGCCTCACTGTCTACTGTCGGCCGCGCATTCTCAGACTGTTCTTTGGTTTCTAAGCTTCAAGCAGTGAAGCGCAAAACTGAAGAGCAAGTTCGTTTTCAGAGAAGTCAAGCAACATATCTTGTTCATCTTGCTGTAAGGACTGCCCAAAAAAGCTTTCATTGTCTTTCTATGCGGCTGACTGCTGAATATTTTTCCCTGAGACCTGAGGAGAGAAAGCTTCCAAATGAGAATAAGATTCATCATACGGATCTTTATCATTATGCTATCTTCTCTGACAATGTTTTGGCTTGTGCTGTCGTTGTTAACTCTACTGTCACTACAGCCAAGGTAAAAATCTCTCTTTTTTTTATATGGATTTAACTTCCACAGACTATGGTGGGAGTCTTGTAGCACTAGGTTGCTCCTTTTTCACATTCCCATTCTTTACTTTTACTTTTCAGCTAATGTATTAGTTGTGACTCCTAATTCAACTTCTGAAAAGAAAAAAGTATACCAACAAATGCCAATAGGTTTAGTTATCAAGTTATTTCAATGCGGAGAAGCTTAAACTTAGCCCCTAGTTATTATCTGGACTGTACTCACATAATTTGTTATAATGACTAGGGAACTGCAAATTGGTTTGTTAGTACCAATTCATGGTACTTTTATGAATTAGTTTGCCTAAATTCGTATATAATTCACGGAAAGAGAGGTACTAGAATAAAACCGGTCGTAAACCCGCTAAACCGGGTGAAGGGAGCAGCGCTCACACTTTATAAAGCGATGCAACATTTTCCCGGCGATATATCATGTTCTGCACATTTTCAATGTAGGACCACTCTCACTTTTGTTTGAAAGCTTAAACTAAAGGATGCTACTACCAAGACTGCATAAGGGACTACACCTATCCTAGTATTGTTTTTTTTACGATACTTATCCTAATATTGTTAGCTGTTGGCTTTGTTTATCTTTTATTTTATAATTGTTAGTTATTGATCAAATTAGTAATTCCTATAAAAATATTTTAAGACTTATTTTTGTCTTTTAATATTTCAAGTTGATTTTTATTGATATTTTATATTTCTTTTAGCATGTGCTTTATTGTATTTAATTAGACTAGATTTAAAAATTATTGATAGCGTACCAATTAAAATATTAGAACGTACCTCAAACCTAAATAACGCACTGCCTATGTATACCCCACATGCCCAATAATTCAAGAGTTGCATACCACATACCTGAACTTGTACCACATACCAAAATGAATTGTAAACTAGGTGACTATGATTTGGATTGTTGATGTCCGTCTAGTCTCTTCCATACTGATCAAAATTGCTTGTTTTTCTTCGCCGTATTCTTCTCATTGGAATTGGTGAACAAGGAGCAAGTGGCAAGAACATGATCCGTCATTATAATCCTTCCTTGAACCTTAGCAGTACAATACTTGGTATTTCAATTTTTGTTATTTTAAGTGCAATTTGAATTTGACCCTGGCTACTTAAAATAGTTATTACTTATTAGTTGCAGCATTGGGTGCTGCACTTATTTCAAAACCAGGTAGTGTAAACAGTAAATACTTGACGTATGATCTTTCATCATAAAAGAACATGTTGCTAAAGCCTAAAATCGACACTCCTTCAAAATGCCTCCCTTTAACTTTTACATTCAATACCTCTTTACTGCTCTAATAACTGGATTGACTTTTTTTTAAAAAGAAAGTTATTGTTAATCATTATCACGTTATCTATACCATCAATTAATGAATAAGCAATTTCTTTCAAGTTAGGAGTTCTTTTAACTCACCACCATGCTGGCTCTTTAAATCGAATCCTGTTTCTTAATCTTGATTCGGAAAACAATGGATTCATTTCAATTTATTTACAGCATAGTGAAAATTTATTTTTGGAATCTGTGATGAAGTTCTTGTTTAAGTATATTTGAGATATGTTTAGATTAGCTTCTAATATCTTTCGAATATACATTGGAATCATTTAATTATGGAAGTGAACTTAGGAGTCGTATCCAGATTTTGTTATATTTCCTTAAGGGGTGGGGGTGTACTAGTAATACTACTATACTAGGCCTGATTATGGGTTAGTATAAATATAAGTAATATTTTTTTTTGGTACAAAAAGAGGGGCAAGGCCCCAGTATAAATATAAGTATATATTAAGGTATTGTAACAAAATTATATCGTTCCCGTTAATTGTATACTCAATGTTATTATTTCCTGTCTTTCTCATTAGTTACTATTGCTAAAACGTATGTTAGTTCTCATTTTTTACTTGATGTTAATCTTCAAGCTTGAATATAACGGCAAAAAAGCTTGATAGTGACTTTTTAACTGCAGGAACCAGAGAAACTTGTTTTCCATATAGTGACTGATTCACTCAACTTGCCAGCGATCTCAATGTGGTTCTTGATAAACTCTCCTGGCAATGCCACAGTCCATATACAGAGCATAGACAACTTTGAATGGTTGTCGAAATACAATACCTTCTTTAAAAGTGGTAACGGCGATCCAAGATACACTTCTGAATTGATCTACTTGCTTTTCTACCTGCCAGAAATTTTCCCTGCCCTAAATAAGATTGTGGTCTTTGATCATGATGTGGTGGTTCAACAAGATCTCGGCGGACTATGGAATGCCAATTTGAAGGGAAATGTTATTGGAGCAGTTGGAACTTGTCAGGAAGGCAAAACCCCATTTCATAGGATTGATGCGTTCATAAACTTCTCAGATCCACTAATTGGCCAGAGTTTTGATGCCAATTCTTGCACATGGGCATTTGGGGTGAATTTGTTTGATTTACAACAATGGAGGACACATACTTTAACGGCTGTTTATCACAAATATTCGCAAATGGTATGGTTAAAAAAATGTCTTTACTTTTAGTACTTTAGCATGATTCTACCTTTTACTGCCCAATCAAATTTCTCACGTCTAAAAAATCTCATCAACTCTTTGGTTAGGCTCTTAGCATTGGTTAGGTTATAGAGAGTTGAAGAAGAATTATCGCTATGGCATTTGAACTCATTATTTCTAATTGGGGTCTTCATTTTATTTATTTTTAAAATTTTTTGATGTTTTATTAATCAGATTAAATTAAGAAACATGTCTTACCACCCTAGAGCAAGAAATTTTTCCCCCGATACTTTCTTTCAGATATAAATTTTAATGAATTGATAATCTAAGGTATTTGTTGGGGTGAATGGTTGCAGGGTTCTAAGAAGCCATTATGGAATTGGAACGTTGCACGTATGCCTTTAGGTTGGCTCACCTTCTATAACAAGACAGAGTTGTTGGACAGACGATGGCACATTCTTGGCCTCGGTCATAACTCGGGAGTCGATCGAAATGAGATTGATCAGGCTGCCGTTGTACACTATGATGGGATTAGGAAACCATGGTTAGATATTGCAATGGGCAGATATAGAAGTTATTGGACTAAATTTTTGGATTTTGACCACCCTTTTCTGCAACAGTGCAATCTCCAGGCATAGTTCAAAATCCAAAACTGTCCTGAACTCAGCTTCTATTGTTGACAAATCTGGTAGAACATTTGATTCACTTTATTCTTTATGAAATTCTTGTTGTATAGTTCTCCATGCCTCCCAAAAATGTTCTCTCTAATTTACAGTTACAATCAAGATAAGTGTCAGTGAGGAGTGTTTTAGTGAACACTGATGCTACTGCTTCTTGCGAGTCTACACGCTTACATAGGTGCTCTCTTAATTCATGCCAATGTTCTTTGTTATTTTGTTCCACGTGGCACTGTACTATATAGTTTACATGGAAGAAAATTTTACAGATTAGAGATGATGGTTGCATTTTGAATTTTTTGTGAGGATGATTTGATCTTTTATCCTTACACAGTGGAAAGGAAAGACCATTGTATAATCTTTCCAATAGCCAAGACTAATTGAACCTAGCTCTGTTTTATTCTCTGGTGGTTATGGAAGACCGAAAATCAGAAACGAAACTGGATAGCAACCAAAGGTTAGAAAGGTCTGGATTCTGGAGTGGCTGAAGAGGGCTGTTATATCTCTCAACATTGTTAGATTAGTTCAAAATTGTCATTCATTCTGATTAATTTTTTCACTTGGTTGTGCTATGGCCCCTCAAATATTTTGATGATACTGCTATCTATTTTGAATGGAATCAGTTGTTTGTGTGGTTGCTGGTATTTTATTTATCCCACATGCACTCCAAAAACTAATTATAGCAAAAGGGGATTATTTGGTTGGAGAAGAATTGTATTTTGATTATTACAAAATTTTATTTACTTATTTTCTGTTTTCATTTTCATTACAAAATTGGTCATTATTTATCCACAAGAACTTAGATGATACAGTCCAAGTGTTTTTCAGTTTAATAAGTAGTCTCAGCTTTAGAAAATTTGAAGGAGAATTTTGTTGTCCGCATAATCAAATTTGACTTGAGAGATTAGTAAACATAGTTGAGCCTTAGAAAATACCCGATTTATATTATTAAAAAAAACTAACTTATTTTCACCTTTCATGTCAAATATCAAACCAATTTTACACTCAAAGTGTTCACTTTGGCCCATTGATTGATCTAATAATTAATTATGTTAAGGAAGTTATTCAAAACAAAATTATGTTGAAGAAGTTTATGTGTGGGAATATTCCATGAAAAGATTACTTGACACGTGGAAAAAATTTATTGGAGTGATATAGATAAGAAAATCCAACAATGAGCTTAGAAGCTATCCATGTTTTGTGGTGCATGGACAAACTTTGCACTGATATTATTAATTTTGACTACTTCACCTTAACAGAACAGAAGTAAGTAGCTTTGTCATACTTTCGTTTCCCACTCCATAATCATCCACACTTACTAGAACAAAAAATAAAATAAAATGGCAACCATCTCAGCTACCACTGCTACTGCATCGATCACCCGTGCATGTCTTGTACAAAAGAGACCTCTTTCAGTCTCATCCTCTCCTGTTCTTGGTATGTTGTTCTTCTTAAATTTCCATCTTAAATATAAATAGCATCATATCTTTAAATGTTTGATTTATTTACATACAATCCAACAATGGGTTTTCTAGAGAATTTTATGTGTAATGCTGTGGTTAAAGATATATGTTTTAAGAGCAAAATCCTAGTTTATGTGAGAAAAAAAATGTGGCACCATATAGCCTCTCATATTTATCAAGTGTGCATGTTTGGTATCACAGTGAATTTGTCGTAATTTTTTCCAAGATTAAAGTGTAGCTTTTGCACCATGATTTTGGTAATCTTACTGACATATATAGGAGACTACCATCTCCTGATTATATTTGTAGATTTATTTTCCTAGGAACTAAACTAGATTTCATATTTTTCATCGAGAGCTAGAACAGTTTTTAGAAATTCATTCGAACGGTTCAACCGTATGTTTGTTCACCTTTGTATCAATCTCTACTACGGTTTGGTTATTTTGGCAATTCGATCACGGATTTGTCCTAAATAATTGAGCAATTTAAGTAGCTTGAACCATGATCCAGATGTCTCGTCGGTTCAATATCATGTTCAGTTTTTTAAACATTGGACTAGAATTATTGTATACTAAATGTTCTATTTGATTGTCTAGTTTTGAGTGATTTTGGTTGTTGATAAACAAACTTTCAATGATGTTATTTAGGATTGCCAACAATGACTAAGGTGGGAAAAGTAAGGTGTTCAATGGAGGGAAAGCCTTCTTCTGTGCAAGAAAGCAACTCAAAGGTAGGAATGGGAGCATCTATGTTAGCAGCTGCATGTGCTGCAGCCATGTCAAGCCCAGCAGCCGTGGCATTGGTGGATGAAAGAATGAGTACTGAAGGAACAGGACTTCCCTTTGGACTCAGCAACAACCTTCTTGGTTGGATCCTTTTTGGTGTGTTTGGTCTTATTTGGGCTCTCTATTTTATTTACGCTTCAAGTCTTGAGGAGGATGAAGAATCTGGATTGTCCCTTTAAATTGCTTAAAATGAATCATGGATTGTAGAAAAGTACTTCTGTTATCTTCTGTGATGATATGTATCAAAATAACTTCTGTTGTTGATTATTATTACCTCTTCTTTCCTTAAACTAACTCTCAAACTTCATTACTTTGTTTCGGTTGTTTTTTCGACTCACTCTACTAAGTGTGTGTTTGGATGAGGCAAGTTTGATTCTGACACTCTCAATCCAAACATGCACTAACGCGCGTGCACAATCACAGCCTTAACAAAGAGGAGACAATGCCATTTACGATTTATCCAAAAGCCCAATCCACCAAAAGAAACAAACTATGAAGGATGTAATACGGGTTTGTTGTCCAAGTCTAACTGCAATTGACGATCGAGGTCTATGATCACCGGCGACTACTTGTAACATATCAAGGAGTATGTGAAAGAAACTTCCGATTTTTGTTTAGTACAACTTATAATTTCACTAATCTATAATTTACAATGTACAACCTAAAATTTCTGATTTCCAAATTTTACATTAACTCGATTCACATTTCACACACATTATGCGAATTTTATTCACATACCGCCAGTAAGTTTGGGAATCAGTAATGCTATATACAGCCAACAAGTCTGTTCGCGAATTTCACGAATGCTTTTTTTACATTTTTTCCAAAAATAAATAAATTTAGTTGTGCACCACTTCTCTAATCACAAGTTCACTCCTATGAGCCAACAACAAGTTCTTCAGAAAAATTTATCAAGTTCACTCCTCTAAATCGGCTCATTACAAATATGAGCCTTGGATATTATAGAACAAACAATACCAAATATACAAACAGACAAATTTGATAATATCATGTGTTTGAAGATTTCAAGAACAAATAGAAACAAAACAGAGAGAGTGTGTCATTGTCAAAGTGAACTAGGATGGAGATTATCCCTGTTATCAATGTAAATGAGATGTGTAAAGGTAAGACCTTACACAGAAAATTGATTAAAGAAGACAAAGGAACGACGAGGAACAAAGACAAAGGAACGGTGACGATGACAAAGCAACGACGAACGAAGAAAGGGACTTAGAAACTTTTATTTCTTAAAGTTTTATTTTCTTCAATGGCAACCGAGTTCTCAAACATCTCAACTGATACTATTCTGGACTGGGCCTAGAGCCCAATTGCTGAGGAAATCCTCCTCATGGGCCGTCGAGCATGGCACAAAAGATGAGCAACCCAAAGACAGTTGACCAACAATCAACGTACGACTTGCCCCGCGCAATCATAATGCTCGACATCGGAATGATGGGCATTAACTGCTCATCATGACTCTTTAACCGTTTCCCGACAGCCATTGATGGCCTTAATGAGTCCATCAACGATCTTGACCCAGCGTTGAGAGCTATATATACTCATCTCTTCAGAGGAGTAAGGTACATTATTCTTACTCCCTGGAAACCTTTGATTCACACTCTTGCTGACTTGAGCGTCGGAGCACCTGCAGGTACACAATCCCCTGCGCGCTCACTGGAACAGAAGATGAATGCCGTCGCCCTAAGTCGACTCTGATCATGTAAGATCAGATACCCTAGAATATAGAGACAAACCCAAATGGTTATTTAAATCTTCATTTTCAAAACCCTAATTTTCAATTTCATGTCCCAACAACCATGTAGGTACTTTCAAACAAGAAATTGAGAGAGAAGAGTGAAACTGAGTTTTGGGTGTTGGAAGATTGAAGAGTGAAAGGAGGATGAGAGAGAAGAGAGAAACTCGGTTTTTTTTTTTTTGAATCAAACAAACTTACTGCATTTCATTAAAAACTAAACGTTCAATACAAAAGGGAATATTCTCAAACCTATGGAAGCTAGCCCAAGAATTGGCCGCCCTAGCAAGAGTATGAGCAACCAAATTCGCTTGCCTCCTAACAAACTTAACCTCAAAGTTTATAAAAGATGACATAAGACTTAAGATATCATGAACAATTGACAAAAACTCAGAGTTGCCTCTACGCTTCATATGAATGGCCTCTACCAAGACCTTCAAATCACTTTCAAATTGAACTCGATTCAGTCCTCTATGTCTTGCTTCTTCCATTGCTAAAAGTAAAGCTCATGCTTCTCCTTCCACAAATGAAATCACAGTTTGCTGCCATTGTGTCATACCAGCCATGAAGTGACCACTATCATTGCGAAAACACATGAATCCCATCGAGGTCCTTCCAGATCCAGCCACAAAGGCAACATCAACGTTACATTTTACCCAGTCTAGAGCTGGTTTCTCCCACCTTACTAAATCCGCTTCTGTAGTCCCGCTCACATTATTACTATGTAACTTATGTACTGAGTACCAATCGTTCCAAGCATCAAAAGCGTGTCTTCCAATTTGACGTGGCATTTGTACATTATCATTCCAAAGCTTATCATTACGATTTTGCCAAATGCACCAGAGTAACATAGCTACTCTACCAACAGTATCACTACTTTCATTGCTGCTAGCGAAAATACGATCCATAGCATTAGTTTGTTGGTACGTAGCATTATGTAAGACAGACGACAAACCAGCTGTACTCCAACTATCCTGGACTACTGCACACCTAAAAACTCGGTTTTTTTTTATTAAAAAGAAATGAAGGTAATTAACATAAGCAATCAAGTGGGTGCCATCGTACATTGGTGAGGTTTTCGCAATGAATTTTTCACTTTAACAAGTATTTCCCTTACTGTAAATGGTTAATAGCGTGCGTAATAACGTAAACTCATTTTGTGTAGGTTACAAAATTTTAATTCTTTTTCTTTATGAATTCATTTTTTACCCGCATTAAATGGACAATGAGAAATAAATTTAGATTTTTTGGTCTCGTGAGCTTAACTCAATTAATAGAGACATCACATATATTATGCAAGAGTCGGAGTTCGAACCCCGGACACTCTATCTATTCACCTACAAGGTGGAATTTCGAGTCACTAAACTATTAGACAAAAAAAAAAGCAGACTTTTTGAATGGCAATGAGCAATCTTAACACTCTGTTTGGTTTGAGATACGTATGCAGGATACATGTCGGATACAACAAGATTATACTTCCAATACAACTACCAAATCCGATACGCGTTGCGATATGTATGCGTGATTTTTTTTTTCTTTTGCATTTTTTCTTCACGTTTTAAAAAGAAAAATAATAAATAAAAATGTATAAACGCTGGAAGGGGAATAGGAAGCACTCTAAAAATTATAAAAATTATATTTTGAAAATACTTATCAAAATAAATCAAACAAGATCTTATATACTAATATTTATATCTATATATTATTAAAAAATATGGTCAGAACAAAATAAATTAATAATATCATTTAGTCAAAGTAACTCTTATAAAATAGGACGGATGGAATATATAAAAAAAATTATCACATCAACTTTATAAAGCAAGTGAGTTTGATTTTAAAAATAAGGGACTGAACATGACAATTTTGATCATATTGTGTTTGATTTAAAAATGTTTCTGGTACTGGACAAATTGGAGGCCAATTGACGGGACAAAAACTGAAATTTTTGTCCCCAACTGAACCACATGCAACTTTTTGTTAACCGCACAAGTTGTCTAAAATACTAAAATAACATTTTGTCCCTAAATATAAGCTTATTTTTCAAGTTTCTAGAACACATTTATTATTACTTTTTCAAACATATCCTACCTTGCATTGTAATACGAAAAATCAATTACAAATACATGTTTTCACCAAGGAGGCAAGAACAATTTGGTAATTGTAATATGTAAAAAGTACATATCAATTATATTACTAATTTTTCTTAATATGCGTAAAAATGTCAATATGGAAATAAGAGACAAAGGGAGTATAAGTACGGGATAGGACACCACATGACAAAACAACATACGATAAAACACCACATGACAAAACAACATACGATAAAATTTAAAGTATTGAACAAATTTCTTCTTGTACAATATTTGGTGGAATAAAGGTAATTTTGATATTTTAGAAAATTGTGCAGAGGACAAAAATGTATCGTGGTTCAGTATGTGACAGGAATTTTAGTTTTTTTCCAATCACTTGGCCCCCAGTTTGTCTAGCCCCAAGAGCAGTTATAAAATCAAACTCATTACAACTAAAGTTGTCTTGTTCAAACCTTATTTTTTAGCAGATCAAACGCACAAAATTTATACTATTATGTCTTGTATTATATTGTCATGTCAAGTACTTATATTTTGCAGATTAAGCAAACATAAATTAACGGAGTCGTGCGAAAGCAACAAAGGTTCTGTTTGACAAAAATAGTGGATGGTTGATAAGTTAGTTGATGACTTATAACTTATAGCTGATGACTAATAGCTTATGGATGATAAGCTAATTGAAGTGTTTGGTAAAAGTAATTGTACAACTAATTGATGAATATAAAATCACATAAAAGAACACTCTTAGTTAATAATAAAATATATATTTAAAATAGTAATTTAAATTTATTAATATAATATATTTTTTATATATTTTAAAATTTTAATTTATTTTAAAATGTATTGTTACCGATATGAATCTAGTGACGAAATGTACATGCTTTGTGATTTTAGAGGTAAGGCGTGACGAATATGAATCTAGTGCCAACTTACAAAATACAACTTGTACACACCCCACAAAGATATTTAAAAATTAAAATTTGGACAGATAAATATCGAAATTAAAGCTTCATTCGGAATTGTTAAGCAGAGAGAAAGTGATGAAGCAAGCCATGGCTACTTCGCTTTCGCTCTCCTGCTGTTCTCCATCTGTTACTCGAAACACTCTCTTCTTCACCAAAACCTTCCCATTTTATCGTTCCTTCTCTCTCCCTCTATCTCTCTCCACCAAAACCCTAATTTCTTTCTCCTCTCCCCGCCGCACCTTCGCTGTTCGTGCTGAATCCCAAAACGGCGCCGAACCCGCTGGCCACTACGACTTCGACCTTTTCACCATCGGTGCTGGAAGTGGCGGTGTCCGTGCTTCCCGCTTCGCCTCCAATTTTGGCGCTAACGCTGCTATCTGTGAGCTCCCTTTCTCCACTATTTCATCTGATACCACTGGTGGTGTCGGCGGCACGTAAGTTCCATTTTCACTCTCTTAGGGTTTCTTATTCTGTTCTTAATTCCACATAATATTCAAGTCGTATATAATCATCATAACATGATAAGAACAATGTAAACATGTACCTGGCTTTTACACTTACTAATTTGCTCTTTTTCAATGTAGTTAAGTTAGTTGAACTTGAAATAGGTGTCCAAACTCATTAACCACCAATATAACTTCATCGACTAAAAATGTTCATAACTGTATCTAGTTAACCAAGTGACTGTGTTCAAGTGGCTAATGAGCTCCCTTAGGACGAATTGTTCGGGAGAACCTGAGTTCAATTTCTAGGAGGAACAATTCTGGGCCTCTTCCCCTGGGAACCAAATAAATTTGTATTTAGTTGAACAACTAAAAATTATAGTTAACTATGACGTCCAAATATGTGGTTAATGAATTTAAGTTGGTGGTTAATGAGTTTCCACATCTGATATACTAGTATACATTAACTATTTACAGAACGTAATTAACCACCTGTTTAAATTGCGTTAACCACCGGAGAAAATTGTTGCGGCAGTTGTCTAAATTTGGTTGTACGAAAAATTATTTATCCTTTGAAACCATCTAAATGCTTATCTTTGAGCAGCTGTGTAATACGTGGATGTGTGCCAAAGAAATTGCTCGTCTATGCCTCAAAGTTTTCTCATGAATTTGAAGAAAGCAATGGTTTTGGATGGAGATATGACAGTGAACCTAAGCATGATTGGAGTAGTTTGATTGCTAATAAAAACGCCGAGTTACAGAGGCTTACTGGTATCTACAAGAATATTTTGAAAAATGCTAATGTCAAGTTGATTGAAGGCCGTGGAAAGGTGGGATAATTCTTTGGATCCATTTCCTAGTACTACATATATAGCTTTGTAATTGAAAACAAGGATCTAGTGTTTATTTTTATCTTGTGGTGATATTTCTTTTGTAATCCACAGGTTGTAGATCCTCACACAGTCGACGTTGATGGGAAGTTATATACCGCCAAAAACATTTTAGTTTCAGTTGGAGGTCGGCCCTTCATTCCTGATATTCCTGGAAAGGAATATGCAATAGATTCAGATGCTGCCCTTGATTTACCATCAAAACCTGAGAAGATAGCCATTGTTGGTGGGGGTTACATTGCCTTGGAGTTTGCTGGTATATTTAATGGTTTGAAAAGCGAAGTTCATGTATTTATACGACAAAAGAAGGTTTTGCGGGGATTTGATGAAGAGGTAGGCAATCACAGACAATACAAAGTGTTGCATCATTACTTCGTGTTAATTCTTTCTTTACATTAAAATTGTGAACTATGTCTGCAGATTAGAGATTTTGTTGAAGAACATATGGCTCTAAGAGGTATTGAATTCCACACTGAGGAGTCACCTGTAGCTATCACTAAGGCCAGTGATGGTTCACTCTCTTTAAAGACCAGCAAAGGTACCGTGGAAGGTTTCTCTCATATCATGTTTGCTACAGGACGCAAACCTAATACTAAGGTATGAAGTTTTGATTATGTATTTTTACTTCTTCTTGTGGTTGGCAACTGTTTGATTTGAATACTAATGATGTGCCAAATAATAATATTGTTAGTATAAAAAATTATTTAGATGGCTGATGTTTATCTGTGCCAATCAATAATTTCATTTGATCAAAAAGTCATTGAAAAATACATGGTTAAGAGAATATAGATTACCAAATAACAATAGTTCAAGCATAGCCTTATTTATTCACTTATGTCAATATTTTATTTTTCGGGTCCTTGCTTAATATTACATGATAAATATGTGCTAAAGCTGAAAACTGATGTTCATATTTATCAAGGGTTGGTTGGGATCTCTTGAACTCCAGTGTGATTCCACATGGCTCTTAGTTGTCTCAATTCCCTTAAGGGTTGAATACTCCTGCAGTTTTTAAGCTAAATTTTGCCCTCAATTGTCTTCTCATCTTTTACATGTAACAGAAAGTCAGAAAGAGATGATAACATGGAGGATTCATTTCTGACTACAGTTTCACTGCAGAATTTAGGGCTGGAGTCTGTTGGTGTGAAAATTGCTAAAGATGGATCAATAGAGGTAGTGTAAACTTAACATTGGTTTCTTTATGATAAATATTAATATGATCAAATATTGTTATTCGTATTTCACACAGGTTGATGAATACTCTCAAACATCGGTTCCTTCAATTTGGGCAATTGGAGATGCTACAAACAGGATAAATCTCACTCCAGTTGCTTTGATGGAGGGAGTGGCATTAACAAAAACATTATTTCTGAATGAGCCAACAAAGCCTGATTATAGGTAATATACATTGTTCGTCATGCTAAACTAGAATACAAGTGGTAAGTCCTGAAAGTACACATGGTATTCTTGAGTCTAATATTACTGATAATTAATTGGTGAGAGAACTGAATGGGGGAAAAGTTATCCCATGATAATAAGGATTACTTTTAAAGTTTTTATGTAAAAAATATATTTTTTCCCTATTAGTATTATATTATTACTATTATTATTATTATTATTCACTGATATATTATATTTATTTGAAATACATGTCACTAAAAGTGCCTTCAATGGTGACTTTAGCGACTAGTGTGTGGCTCACAAATTTATATAATCAAATGGCTTCTTAGTCATTATCATAATTCCAACCATTTAAGCATTTGTAATTATCACGCTGATCTTGATCGACAGACAATAAAAATGTAGTTTAGTTTTTATTTGTTTGAAATATCATGTTTATCGATCTGTTTTTCATTCATCATTCTTAGATAATTAACAAATTGTAAATGGGTTTTTGATATGAGTTTGTTTGTTGATGTTTATAACACATTGTTTCTTGAATGGACAAGATGCTACATTAAATTCCATACATATACCTGTAAAATTATGAACAGAGCTTCAGTAGTTCAAAAGAGGTAAACAAATGATAAAGACTTTTGAGGATTTTTAACAAGTGTTGATATTTTGGTTTTTGATATATGTAGCCATGTATGATATTGATCAAGCTTGCTGGTGGTGGTTGTTGCTAAGTGCTAACTATGCAAATTTTTATTTATTTTGCTTGTCATTTGTGCATATACTATGATTATAATTTCCACTTCACCTTTTCATTTTAACTAATTAATCACTCAATCCAAATCCTGCTTGTAATGTTGAATGGTAATATATAGTTTGGTCTGTTGGTATTTCATAGCCTCCTAACCGATTGTGTTATGTTCTTCCTTTTATAGAGCTGTTCCTGCTGCTGTGTTCTCCCAACCACCAATTGGAGGAGTTGGTCTTACGGAGGATCAGGTGAATGACCTACGGCATGCTGAATCCATTGAGATCAGCGATCTTCTGAATATTTTAATGAATTATTTAGATCATGATTTTACTCACATTTTGATTATTTGTACAGGCTGTAGAACAGCATGGTGATATTGACGTCTACACAGCAAATTTTAGGCCGCTGAAGGCCACCCTCTCTGGGCTTCCAGACCGGGTTTTTATGAAACTAATAGTCTCTGCAAAAACAAATCAAGTTCTGGGTTTGCACATGTGTGGAGATGATGCTCCTGAAATTGTGCAGGTTTTTGTTGTTGCTGCAGGCTGCAGCTGTTTTTTATATTGCTCTGCTAATGATACATGAGTTTTAAATTTGTTTATTTATAAAATTGCTTGGCAAACAGGGGTTTGCGGTTGCGATTAAAGCTGGATTGACAAAGGCGGACTTTGATTCTACTGTAGGCATCCACCCAACTGCAGCTGAGGAATTTGTCACCATGAGGACTCCCACTAGAAAGATTCGAAAAAGCCAGGCTTCACAGGTAAATCAAGGATTCTCAGCCTGTCTTCCATTTATATCTTGTACAGAAATAGTTCGGTATTCTTTTTTGTTTGGTCCAGTAGTCTAATGGCTAGAATCACACACACTATAAGTGTGGAGAAGTGGGGAATCTGGGGTTGAGCCCCGGCCCCTCCAATAATGTCTCTGGTAGCTATCAACTGAGCTACACTCAAGGGCGGAGCTGCCTTAGGACTCGGCAGGGCCGCAGCCCGCCCCTAATTATTATTATTTTCTTAAATAAATATGTTGGCATTGATTTATTTGTATGTATATATTACACATTGTGTTAAATAACATGTATTAGTTTGTGGCTTAGTTGTATTTTTTTTTTTTTTTTGCTTCTATAGGTTGTGGGTTTGATTCCTCATTCATAATTTTTTTTTCTTCTTGTCCAAAACATATGAGATTTGAAGTTTTGAACCTTAATTAGTCTTTACTCTAAAACGAATCAAACCTTCACTTAACCAATAATAAATGATGCTCATTTAATTAACAATATATATATATATATATATATTTGGCTGTTGTTTTCCTATTTGTGTAAGTCAGTCTATATTCTTCTCTCTATTTATCTTGTTTGTTTCTATATGTTGTCTCACTTCTTTTTCTGTTCTTTCTTTTATGTTGCCTCACTTTGTTCTTTCTTTTAAATTTACGTTGCCTCACTGATGCTTTGTTTTATATATATATTCTATTTTATTTTATTTTTTCATTTATTGATGATTTCAAATCGCGTTCGAGGCGTAATGCATCAAATTGCTTTTGTTAAAGTTTTCGTCCCAAACATTTTCTTAAAAAATAGTAGAATTCTTATGTATATTGTTTGAACTTATTCTCTCTGCTATTTTTGCGAATCTTTTAAGTAAACTGTATTTGTTTGTTTTGTTTCGATACATTCTAGGGTAAGTCAGATTCTGAAGCAAAAGCTGTGGCTGGGTCTTAAGAATATGAATTTGCTTCAATTGTATACCTAAAGAAAATTGCTGACGCCTTCAGGTAAGGATGAACTACTTTTATTGAGAAATACATATTTTTGCTTAGATGCTGCATTTTTGTTTTGTGGTAATTAAGGACTTTTTTATGGTAATTAAGGACTTCTATGTTTGAGTGGAGTGAAGTTTAAAATGATTTATTCACACAAAAGAAAGTTTAAAATGATTAAGTTGGTTCAGCTTATAGAGATTTTGAGGAAAAAAGGAATTTGGGAGTGGGAGGCAGATAATGGGTAACTAATAGGACTAGATTATAGTGATTCAATAATTGGGGGATTGTAATGAAGTAAATATTTTATTGGAAAATTCAAATTGTATGTTAGTCATAATAGAAGAACGGAAAAATGTAGCCAAGTCTTTACAATTTTGGTTTTGGTTTTTCGTTTTTAAAATGTGTTTTATAAAAATGTTTTAGAAAACTGTTTTTAAAAAGCAAAACACCTATAACCTCTTTCTGTTTCTTAGTTAACCTCTTTCTGTTTCTTAGTTTTTAAAACAATAAAAGTGAAAACCGTTTTTAAAAACAGTTTTTGAAAATAGGGCTTTCAAACAAGTTTTTTCTTTTTTAATTTTTGAAAACTAAAAAAGAGTATTCGGAAACTGTTTCAAACAGGCCCTAAATTATCTTATCCTTGTGCTATAGCGGAAATATTACTTTACACCAAAAAATGATATAAAATTAAATAAATACAGATATAGATAGTCTTTTTATTTTTATACTGCATTCATATTTGTGTTATTTATTGTCATCATTGAAGACCTAGAACAACAGCCCGTCACCATTTGCATTGTTGTGTTTCTCTTGTTTTCTTTTGTCATTTATTAGCATAGTCATGGTTTTCATCCTTGGAATCTTTTACTACTACTACTTGGAACCCTTTCTTGTGCTTGCTTGTGTTGAAGGGACTCCCTACCTAAAATGGCAGAGATATATATTTTTGAGGACCTGTAGTGTCTTATACTTACCAATACAACTTCTTTCTGTTCTGCATCACATAAATTTGTTATGTTCTAATATGCTCATAATGAGCAATTGGGCAAAGTTAATAAATGATGTATAATTTTAGTAACTCTGACATACCAGTGCTTATCTAGGCAGGTTATTGCTTTTTCGAGTGATCTCTGGCGGCAACTGAGCTTTCAAGACAATGCCTGAAATAGCTTGCTGATCTCATATGGAAAAGGCGGGATGGGATTTTGGGAGCTATTATGTGCCATTTGTAATTTATTTTGCGCATTCACCTCATCCCTTTGTCTTTGTGCATACATATCAAGAGAAAATTTCTTGAGGGGTCTTAATGTTAAATAAAATAAATCTATCTTATGTATTTTGAAGTTACTAGAATTGAGACAAGGAGCATGGTTAGAATTAGATTTAAGTATAATATTGACTTTTCAAATCTTTCGCATGGTAAAGTGGATTATTTCATTCTGCACAAAATGACACCAAGGAATCAAATTTAGTTTGACACTAAATATGAATCATTGATCTTATTTAATCTAATGGCTCAAATTCTATTCTCTTAAATGGTCACATGATAATAAAGATTATGATTTTTATCAATAGATACTCTTGATTCTCCCCAATTTAACTTTCTCTCTCATTTTTTTTTTTTTTTGTGGTAAATCTCTCATTCTTTTTATACGTTCTACAACTCTCTCACACCATGTTAAACTTTCTTTCCTTCGTCATTTTAAATAGTTTTATGCAAAAAAAGACATGAACATTGTTAAAGATAAATTATGGAAAACCCATCATAATCAAGTACATTTTTTTTTTCTTTTTTTAATTTACACCTTCATGTATGTGTATATATATAATTTATTTGGACAGACAATTCATCTCCATTTAAGCTCATATAAAATACCAGTTTACACTCTCTTTTTTGATTCAAAAACAACGATATTCATTCATTCAAATTTATAGAAAACTAGTATAATTTACCCGTGCTAAGCACGGGTTAGTTTTTACCCATAAAAATGTAAATATATTTTTTTGTGAATAAAATGTAAATATTTTAAAATAAGATGTGTAGTTTTTTTTTTTTTTTTTATAGAAATGTGATATGTAGTTGTATACTCTTTTTTTTTTAACTGCACCAGTTACCACTCTTCATCTTCCTCTTCTAGAAAAACAGATTCAAATAGCAAAATACGAAATGAAATTTTGGCCAATAAAATTGAAACTCTGTAACTTCAATTAGCAACCAAAAATTGTGACTATCAACATACACATAGGATTAACTTGTAAATCAAAGTTCATAGAGGAAGACAGATTGCAAATTAAGCAGCAGAGGAAGAAGGAGAGCTTGAGCGTTGTTGTTGTCTCTATAACTTTCAACTTTTAATCTCACCCATTGAAAAGTTCAACTGCCACGTGTCACTCATCTGGATGAATACTGGAGGGTAATGGAGGATAAACTAATGGAGTGGATCTGAATTCCATGTTACATGGGTATATGATATGAAAGTCTGTATTAGTTTTTAATATTAAATGTTCATCCCCGTGTATTATTTATATTAAAATTTATTTCTTTATTTATAAAATGTTCCGTATATAAGATTTTATATTTTTTTGAAAAGGGTATAAGATTTTATATTAATATATATTTTTGAAAATATAATATTCATCCGTTTAAAATTAAAGTTTTGAAATTTTAAAACTTATAAGTAATTTATATTAAACATTCATTCATATATACTTATAAAATTTTCATCCCAGTGGTCCTGTGAATATAGTTCAGTTGATAAATTTTGACATTAGTAGGGGGACTGAACTTCAAACTCTAGATTATCTATTTTTCTACATTGAGTCTGACCACTAATATATCTAATTGAAATTATGATTTTTTTTTTATTTTATAATTAGACAATATAATATATACTGTTTCATTTAATTATTCTATTATTTAAATTTTTATTCAATTTAATGTAAGATTCAAATTCATATACTTGTAAACTTTCATTCATATACTTGTAAACTTTTTATCCCGTGGTCCTATAAATATAGCTCAGTTAATAAATTTTGACATTATTATGAAGACCGAACTTCAAACCCTAAATACTACATTGATCTACGTTGAGTCTAACCAATAATATTACCTAGAGAACTTGCATCCCGTGTATAAAAAATTAGATATTCCACCCATCATAAATATATAAAAAATAATGATATATTATTAATAGATTTTTTTTTTTGTAATCAAATGATATAACATATAATGTTTCATCCTATTATTCTAATATATTTAAAACTGTAATCAATTTAATGTAAGAATATCAATGTAATTTATGGTGTGGATTCTTATGTTCCTGTGAAACTCGATCCAATATAATTCATAGTTTAAATTTAAAGAATAAAAGCATTGAAATACTCTATGTGATATGGTTTTAAGGAACAAAACCTTAATTTTAAGTAATTCTAAGGAGTTACTATAGAAATCAATAGATTCACGCTCATATAATATAATATAATAATTATACATAGAAAACTAAATTCTTAATATCTTCTATATTTATTTTATTTGAAAATGAAACAATTACAATTACAATTAATTGCATTGAAGCTAACACGGAAATAACTTAAAAATTAATAGAATATGCTTAATTATTTTTCTTTTTTTTTGTTTAAAAGAATATGCTTTTAGTATGTTAAGGAAATGAGTATAGTGTAAAGAAAGTTATTGACATGCTTTTAAAATAATTTATAATGTATTAAAAAATCATAAAAACATTTTTTGTAATGAAGTATTTTAAAATAATTTATAATTTATCAAAATAATCATAAAAAGGTTTTCTATAATGAAGTATTTTATCATTAAATATGACCAAAAAAAATACACAAATAAAAATTTTGATAAAATATTAATCAATTTAAATAAAATAGTTTTTTTTACAGTGTTAGATCATCAATAAAATTCATATAAAATATTTTATAATTTATTTATGAGAAATGATCCGTTGACTCCAAGAATAAGTTATTAGTCTTACTTCAAATTTTGACCCTCAAATGTAATTTTAATTAATGACCTTAATTAATTTCTAATAAATTTCCTACTTCTCACTAAAGATTTCATGGCAAGACACTTAAAAGAAAACCCATATACCTACCATATCAAATAATTAGGTTTTTTTTTTAAAAAGAAACAAAGAATTAAGTTAAACTAAATTGACACCTGTAATTTAGTAGTGCGTAAAATAACTTATTTAATCGGTGCTATGCAAATCTATTATTCTAGAAGGATGTTGGTACAAACCTTCGTAGTCTTCACGGCTTCGAAGAATTTACTTAGCACATGAGTATTCCTCATTTTTGCTAATTACCACTACCTACTACTCATGTCTTTCTTTCATTGTTCAATTAATTTTGTTTTATTGATCCCGATTCCATATCCATATCTTAACAAATGCTAGAAGGAAATACATCATGTAAGCAAACACTATAAATTTAGGTAGTAGATAAACTGAAACGAAAGAGATTGTAGTTGCCAAATCCATATTAAAAAAAAGCTTAATTACACTTTTGGTCCCTTATCTTTATTTTAGGTTTCAAATTGGTCCCTTATCTTTTAAAAGTTTCAAGTTGGTCCCTTATCTTTATTTTAGGTTTCAAGTTGGTCCCTTCCGTCAATTTTTTAACTATTTCCGTTAAATTTGGACACGTGGCACACTTGGACAGATGACACGTGTCCAAATTTAATGGAAATAGTTAAAAAATTGACGGAAGGGACCAACTTGAAACTTTTAAAAGATAAGGGACCAATTTGAAACCTAAAATAAAGATAAGGGACCAAAAGTGTAATTAAGGCTTAAAAAAATAAAATAATTACAATAAAAGAGAGATCTAACCTAACCTTCTCAAAATAAAAAAGAACATATACATTGACAAATCAAGCTTGTTGATAAAAAAATTACAATAAAAGAGGGAGACAAAACCTAACCCTTTAAAATGAAAAGAACAAAAGAAGAAAATAGATGAAAACAATGTGACTTGCAATGTTCATCCAAAGACCTCTTATATAGAATAATAAGTATGAGTATATAAGTAATTTTGCCCAAAATGTGTAGTTAAAACCATTAATTAAAAATATATTGATTCCTTTTCTGGTTTACTATTGATTCATTGTTTGGAATCAATGTTTCACACAAAAAAAAAAAAAATCACAAAAATGACTTTTCTATTTCGCCAGGTCGAGGATTGCGACAGGGTGATCCATTATCTCCTTATCTATTTATTTTGGTAACAGAATGTTTAACTACTCTCATTCACCAGGCTGTTGGTAGGGGTGACCTTCATGGTGTGAGGATTTATCGTGGTGCTCCAGAGGTTTCTCATCTTTTGTTTGCATATGATTGTTTCTTATTCTGTAGGGCTAATGTAGCTGAGGTGAATGAACTCATGAGGATTCTACATACTTATGAAACAGCTTCAAGTCAGGAAGTTAACCTAGTTAAATCAGAAGTGTTTATTAGTCGGAATATGTCTCAGGCAGCTAAAGAAAATCTCTCTCGTATCCTTGGTGTCAAACTCGTATTGGGTACGGGTATATATCTTGGATTACCGTCCATGGTTGGCAGAAGTAAAAAAGCAATATTTTCCTACATCAAGGATCGTATTTGGAAAAGAATTAATTCCTGGAGAGGGCGTGCGCTGTCAAAGGCAGGTAAGGAAATCATGATAAAGTCGGTTCTGCAGGCAATACCCTCCTATGTAATGAGTATGTTTATTCTTCCTGCTTCACTTATTGATGATATTGAAAAAATGATAAATGCTTTCTGGTGGAGGGGCGGTAGTACTAATAATAATAATACTAAAGGTATTCATTGGTTAGCTTGGGAGAGACTTGCTTGCCCAAAGGCTTATGGAGGTTTAGGCTTTCGTAATTTTGAAGCTTTTAATAAGGCTATGGTGGCAAAACAAGTTTGGAATATCGTCCAGAATCCGAACTCATTGGTAGCAAAATTAATTAAAACTAGATATTTTCCACATTCCTCCTTATTTGAGGCTCCGTTGGGATACAACCCCAGCTTTGCATGGCGTAGTATGTGGCAAACTAGACAAATTCTTTTTCTTGGATGTAGGTGGCGGATTGGGAGTGGGGATAATATTCGTATTATGCATGACCCTTGGTTGCGTAGGAGTGCTAATAGATGGGTGCCCTCGCCTCAACCAGCAGGTGTATATCAGTTATCTGTCAGAGATTTGTTACACGAAAATTATTAAGCGTGGAATATAGTTAAAGTTCGAAACTTGTTTTCAAAGGATGTAGCGGAGAAGATTCTGGAAACACCACTTGTTAGCTCGGTCCGTGAGGATAAAGTGGTCTGGGAGGAGGAAAGAAATGGGTGTTGTTCAGTGAAATCCGGGTATAAGTTAGCTATGCGTTACATAATAGGTAGTGACAAATATCATGTTGTGGGAAATTGGAATGGTATTTGGAAAGCTCAAGCTCCGCACAAGGCACGTCATTTACTTTGGCGCTTATGTAGAGGATGTCTCCCGACTCGTTCTCGATTGTTGGAAAGGCGAGTGGAATGTACACTCAATTGTCCTGTGTGTGATGAGGAGATTGAGGATGAGCTTCACATATTCTTTAGGTGTGCAGTAGCCAGGGATAGTTGGAGTGCAGCTGGTCTGTTGTCTGTCTTACATAATGCTGCGTATCAACAAACTAATGCTATGGATCGTATTTTCGTTGTTTGCAGCAATGAAAGTAGTGATACTGTTGGTAGAGTGACTATGTTACTCTGGTGCATTTGGCACAATCGTAATGATAAGCTTTGGAATGATAATGTCCAGATGCCAAGTCAAATTGGAAGACATGCTTTTGATGCTTGGAATGATTGGTACTCAGTACATAAGTTACATAGTAATAATGTGAGCGGGTCTACAGAAGCAGATTTGGTAAGGTGGGAGAAACCAGCTCTAGACTGGGTAAAATGTAACGTTGATGTTGCCTTTGTGTCTGGATCTGGAAGAACCTCGGTAGAATTGTGTTTTCGCGATAATAGTGGTCACTTCATGGCTGGTATGACACAATGGCAACAAACTGTGCTTTCACATGTAGAAGGAGAAGCATGGGCTTTACTTTTAGCAATGGAAGAAGCTAGACATAGAGGACTGGATCGAGTTCAATTTGAAAGTGATTCGAAAGTTCTGATAGAGGCAATTCATATGAAGCGTAGAGACAACTCTGAGTTTCTGTCAATTGTTCATGATATCTTTAGTCTTATGTCATCTTTTATAAACTTTGAGGTTAAGTTTGTTAGGAGGCAAGCGAATTTGGTTGCTCATACTCTTGCTAGGGCGGCCAATTCTTGGGCTAGCTTCCATAGATTTGAGAATATTCCCTTTAGTATTGAACATTTAATTTTTAATGAAATGCAGTAAGTTTGTTTGATTCAAAAAAAAGAAATAGTAAAATATCGAAATTCATAAAAAAATTGAATCTTTTTAATAATATGTTATGTTTTATAATTTTTCATTTTAATTTTTTGAATTTATTGTAACCATTTTGGTCTAACTAATGCAAAAAATTATATAATAGGAAAATAATTAATAATTTTTTTAACTAAGCTAAGAATCTCGTGAAATTAGAATATATTTAATGCTAATAATGTGTAAAATAAACTGATTCCATTTTATGAGTCATTCTATTTCACCCAAAAAAAGATTAACACAAATGATATTTTTTATGTACATATTATTTGATAGTACAGTACATGTACTATTTTGTAGTACATTTAACTAAAATTATGTCTGATTATTTTATTTTTATTTTTTTTTGTTAGAGATTATTTAATTATTTAATTAACTATAAATTAGAAATTAAAATTATATAATACAAAAATAGAAAAAATATAGTAATTTGTCTAAAATATTTTAAAAAAAGTAGTATGAAATCTATATTATTTTCACGTCACAAATAATAATTTAATGCTAATAATGTGTAAAATAAATTGATTCCATTTTATGAGTCAATATATTTCACCAAAAAAAAAGATTAACACAAATGATTTTTTTTTATGTACATACTATTTGATAGTACAGTACATGTACTATTTTGTAGTGCATTTAACTAAAATTATGTCTGATTATTTATTTTTTAGTTTTTTTGTTAGATATTATTTAATTAATTATAAATTATAAATTAACATTATATAATACAAAAATAGAAAAAATATAGTAATTTGTCTAAAATATTTTAAAAAAAGTAATATGAAATCTATATTGTTTTCACGTCACAAATAATAATAATAATAATAATAATAGTTCTTTTGACACTATCTTAATGACATTATATTATTTCTCGAAATTAATATATCATTTTCAAAAAAATTATAATTATTCAGAATTTACGAATAATAATAATAATAATAGGCCTAATAGGTTTTTATAATAATTTATTAATTAATTACAGAAAAATAATAGTAATATAATAATAATAATTGAAAAATAAAAATTAAAGTATTAATGATATATATTAATGACGGTCATTAATACATAAAGGAAAAGTTTCCATTTAAATTTCATAGAGGGATTCGTAAATATAAATATATATAGATATATAGATACATCAATCGGAATCATTACATATTCAATTTCGCTAAAAACTAATAAGGATGAATTTGTGAACAAGCTCGCAACATCCGAGTTAATAGCGTAAAATGGCATAATGTCTATGACAAAGCCTACAATTGATACGACAAAATTCAAATGTCCAAAATAGTCATGCATCCGGATCTGCATCGTTGACGACGCTAATGTCATTGAATTTGCACTGAATTTGGATGGAACCCAACCTGCAAATCTTAACAAAAGCAAACACCATACCTGGACGGGAAATCAAAACAAAACATCGTACTAAGATGGGACAATCAAAACACCGCACTAAGACGAGATTAAAACACCAGATGAAAAAATATGGAAGAAAACTCCAATGAAACCTAAAAATATGTGGATATCATCACTTATTTAAATAAAAAGAAATAAAAAACGATCAAGAGGGGTGATTTCGGATTGATCCTGAATCACCCATCTCTGATTGATAAACCAAAAGAAGAAAAAACTATGAAGTTTGGTGCGGCGGCTGGGAGAAGGAAAGAATTAGGGTTTCGATTTGAGAAGGAAAGAATTAGGGTTTCGATTTTAAATGTTGATCATTTTACACTTATGATTGAACAAAATGTAAATAATCAATATTATGACTATTATTATTGCAAGTTTGTGACTCTTGGTATTTCATAGTAGTTGTATACTTGTATTTGTGGTGCATCGGGTACTCACTAGTGACAGTATCTATCACTAAATGACAGTATCTCGGCTGAAATTTGAATCTTAGATCCACAATTTATTTAACTGTAAATTGATTTAACTCACGATATATGTTGTTTTCTTCGTTATAAGTCATTTGTTGAGGCAAAATACCAATTTGATGTTTTAAAGATAACAAACCTCTTAATTATTTTTAAGTGTAATTTTAATCTTTTTTGGTATCTAATAAGTGCTCTTGAGTGTTTTAATTAAGCTAGGAACAATGAACTTTTAGATCAAATATCATGTTTTGATAAAAACAAAAGCTTCAGGATTGGTCTCAGGTTGATCTCTGAAACCTGCGCAACATCCATTTTCACACAATCAATGCAAAAGCACTTATGGATAAGTCAACCATGTACAAGACAAATGAACACTTTTATCTTGGGCTTAACTCATAAGATCTCTACAGTTCAAGAGTTCATTTAAGGCATGGAATATTTGGATGACTAGTGAAGTTACCACATTTGCCAAATTCAAGGTTCAAGCATATGCACATGATCAAATGTCCAAAGAAACATTCCCCCATATTTGGTGGAACTGGATTTTCATTAACCATGGAGATTTAGACAACACAACATGAACTTGAGTTGACTTGTACTTGAATTGAATAAAGAAAGAACATTCTCCAATGTTGTTTCTCTTTCTCTATGACACTTGTACTTGCAACAAGGACTTTTTGAAACATCAAGTACAGCCTACCATTGCTGATCTTATCCATTACAGCTGGCTTCTATATGTATCAGCTCTTCTACATAAAAGAAAGATGTTCTTTCTCGTCCAGTTCCTGGAGAACGATCTCAGACCAATGCTGGAAAGAGAAAATACTCACTTGGAGTGATACTAGCTCACATACAACTGTTCAAAGTTCATCCAGAAGCTGTACAACGATTATACTTGCTTGTTAAGCAACATACAACAACATTACAGCTCAACAATAGCTCATCATACGCTCCTCTTTCAAAAGTCAGAAGAAGAAACTTTGGAGATCAATCTCAGACTGATCAGTTTTCTTCAAATTACATGAGCTGTCATTTTGCAGAGCAACTAGCTGATCCCGATATTTCTGCAAGTGCACAGAACTATCGTGTAGTTATAAAAGATTATCGATCCCACAGAGACCAATAGTCGACCTACCGTTATCTAATGCTACGTTGTATATCTAAGGCTAATAAGAGTGTTCTGGATAGTGAAATATTTTTGGATTTTTAAATAAATAAAAGAAAGTAATTTTTGGATTTTAAATTAATAATAAAGCGTATTACTAGGATGAGCTCTTAGTTGCTTCGAAGGGTTCAATACTTAATTCGCGCTTTGATAAAAGGGATAGTTTTCGGAACTATATTGATTTAAAAACACTAATCTCAGCTCTCGCAAATCTTGACTAGTATTGTAGATTATAAAGGTGATGCTTAACTCTCGTTCTCACATCCGCTAATAAAATACTTTTTGAAAACCAATATAATTTAATTAACTCTAATCCTAAGTGGTGTTCTTCCGAATCAGAATCAATGTTCAGTTTTTACTATCTAGTAAAAATCTCATGCTCTCGCTCTATTGATTTTTACTTTAATTAATTCTCACTCTCGTGACAAATTTGTTGGAACAAAATGTGTGTTAGTACACACCCTTAAGTTTTGATGATAACAAAGTATTAAATGGACAATTGATGTTACTAATGTTTAAATTAAGTGTGCAGGAGAATCCAACGTTATCAAGAGCACATTTAATTTAGACTCTGATGAAACCTATGGAAGTCTGAACCATTACACTCTGAAAGAGTTCAGAAGCTACAACGTGGTCAGAAGCTAAACAAAGTTCAGAAGCTCAAAAAGGATCAGAATGTCTGCAAGAGTTCAGAAGCTCAGAGAAGTTCAGAAGCTCAAAGATGTTCAGATGCCTACAAGAGTTCAGAAGCTATCTGCTAGTCATGAGTTATTCAGAAGATGAAGACGTTCAGAAGCTGAAATACGAAGGACTATCAGAGGCCATTTATTCAAGACCAATCAGACTCCAAGTTATCAAAGGTTCATCAGAAGCAAAGGAATTCCAAATCATCAGAAGGGCTACATCAACTACTCTTATCAAGCCTGATGATTTGTTCTAAGGACAACTAATCACAAAGGATGTGATCATACTCTCTCTAGGAGCTAGTTGTACCTTATTACTGTACTTTGGACAAACAGTAAAGGTGAAGCTTCACTGCAAAAGAAGACGTGGCTTTACTCAACGGATATTCAAAGACTACAGCTGTCCATTTTACAACGGGAATTTCTCCAACGTCTCAATGTCTTTCTCAACTCATATAAATATGCAAAAGAAAGAATTGATGACTAACGAACTTCATTAGAAAATATCTCTCAGAATAAAGTGAGAAAATGAACTGTAATAGAAAACATCTCTCAAATGAAGTGAGAATAGAAACTAGCTTAAGCCTCTAAAGTTATTATCATTGTAATAAGTTTAAGCTTAGAAGTTAGTATTACTCCTGCGTGAGTAATTGAAAGTCTTCTGCTTAGTGTAGAAGCAAGAAAGTCTTCTGCTTAGTGTAGAAGCAAGTAAGTCTCAATCTTAGTGATTAGAGCAAGGAAGTCTTCTGCTGAGTGTAGAAGCAAGGAAGTCTCTTGTCTTGTGTGACTTGAGCAAGGAAGTCTTAAGCTTGTGTGCTTGAGCAAGGAAGTCTCTGATCTTGTGTGATTAGAGCAAGGAAGTCTCTGATCTTGTGTGATTAGAGCAAGGAAGTCTCTCTGTCTTGTGTGACTTAGAGCAGGAAGTCTTAAGTCTTGTGTGACTTGAGCAAGGAAGTCTCATGCTTGTGTGCTTGAGCATCTGATTGTAATCATAGTGATTATAGTGAACTCCCTTGGAAGCAAGGGGACTGGAGTACTCTCAATTTGTGAGGGGAACCAGTATAAATTATTGTGTGTCTTTCTCTCTCTCACTCTCTCATTTACTCCTTCATCATTCACTTAGCCTTAAGTTAATTGTGTGAACAATTCCGCTGTGCTTAAAGACTCTGATAGATTTAAATATCTAGAAAAGTTTTTAAATATCCAAAACACAATTCAACCCCCCCTTCTTGTGTTTTCTCCACGCACCTTCAAAATTATAATCATCGTTAAATTAAAAAACTACTTAAGAAAACTATTAGTTCATTAATCCTACTTTAGAACCAACAATACTAATGGGATTGGATACTCCAGTAATAAAACACTAGAGGAACCAAGCTTATCAGTTATTGATGGAAGCTTCTCACTCCCTAATCTTTACACTACATTTGTATCTGATAGCAATCAGATGAAACAAATGAAGGATAAAGATTTGGCAACTAACAGTCTAGGACCCTCAAGCAAGTGGGTACCAAGAGACAAAATAGTTTACTTGATTACATGTGAAATAAAGACTCCGAACCTTCCAATCACATGGATGCATGTGAATGTGAATGGAAGAAGAGAAATTGTGCATAGAAGACACATTTTTGAAGAGTCAGATGAAGAAGAAGATAAGATGGAGTACATAAGCAACAGGAGGGAGTATGAAGAATTTGAAGATTGTTTTGAAAAAGACTTTGATGATAGCAACTCTCTTTGGTGGGATGAAAGTTCAGAATTTGACCTGGAGGAGAAATTGATCTTGAACAAAAAGTCATCAAAACAACAAAGCTTCAAAATCAGGTAAGTAACCCTCAACTCCTAAATGACAAGTCAGAGGAATAACATTCAAAGTTAAAAAGGTTTCTTAGGATACTTGATTTATTTCTAAAAAATGTTCAGAATTAAAAACCCTAAAAAATCCTGTCTGAACATATTTTTTTAAATATCCTGAAAGACACATTTTCAGACTCTGAAGTATTTTGGATCTCAGCATCTGAAGTAGTCCAGACTCTGAGAAACTTTTTAACCTCTGAAGATTAAGCCTCTGAATAGGAATTGAATTAGAAACGTTTAAGTATTTTACTGAAACGTTTTGGCGCTAAAAGAACAACACATACACACGTTCTGATTGGTTTAAAACAGTTAATGATTAGTTCTTTTCTTTTTGATTTATTTTCTATGTGTGTTCTATTTTCGTTTAATCAAAATCACTTGCACACGTTATTTCGTCACAACCTAAAACCTCAGAAGCAAGGAAGAAAGTCTTTTGCTTAGTGTAGAAGCAAGTAAGTCTCAATCTTAGTGATTAGAGCAAGGAAGTCTTCTGCTGAGTGTAGAAGCAAGGAAGTATCTTGTCTTGTGTGACTTGAGCAAGGAAGTCTCTGATCTTGTGTGATTAGAGCAAGGAAGTCTCTGATCTTGTGTGATTAGAGCAAGGAAGTCTCTCTGTCTTGTGTGACTTAGAGCAGGAAGTCTTAAGTCTTGTGTGACTTGAGCAAGGAAGTCTCATGCTTGTGTGCTTGAGCATCTGATTGTAATCTTAGTGATTATAGTGAACTCCCTTGGAAGCAAGGGGACTGGAGTACTCTCAATTTGTGAGGGGAACCAGTATAAATTGTTGTGTGTCTTTCTCTCTCTCACTCTCTCATTTACTCCTTCATCATTCACTTAGCCTTAAGTTAATTGTGTGAACAATTCCGCTGTGCTTAAAGACTCTGATAGATTTAAATATCTAGAAAAGTTTTTAAATATCCAAAACACAATTCAACCCCCCCTTCTTGTGTTTTCTCCACGCACCTTCAAAATTATAATCGTCGTTAAATTAAAAAACTACTTAAGAAAACTATTAGTTCATTAATCCTAAATAGCTCTCGCGGATTCTAGAATTAATGTTCGGTTTTTACTATCCGGTATAAACCTCAACTCTCGTCTATGTTGGCTTATGCCTTAAATAATCCTCACTCCCATGGCAGATTATGAAACATATTATTAAAAACCGATTATTAAAAACGGGCGCGCGAACTAACTACCGAACCCTTACTAGCTCCTAATTACGCATCCTAGCAATATTAAATTAGCTAGACATAACTAAAATTAAAACTAAAGACGAAATAAATAAATAAACGGAAAATAAAAACATAAAGCAAATAAATAAATAAAAGCAATAAAGAAAATAAAACTAGAAAATAATAAAATAAGAACCTGAATAAACTCCAAGCATAATGCCGGTACAAAATAAAAACTTTAGACTACTACAACTTATGAGAAGGAGTTCCCGCAAAGGCTAGAGTACTCCTTCTCCGACTGACTATACGAGTGGTGTGCTCGTTTTACAAGTCAATTGTTCAAAGTTGTGTGTTTTGAATGTGGAGGAAAAGGACTTATTTATACTAAAATATGAAATAACAATGTTTTGTTTTGCCCGATGTGGGACTTTTGTCGCTGCAAATCTCAACCCTTGGATCTCTGGCGTGTGCCAGGATCCTTTCTTCCTCTTCAAGACTTGTAGCGTGCGCTACAAGTGTGTGTATGTGTGGGTGGCGGCCGCTAGGCATGTGCTAGCGTGCGGCAGCCTGCTTGTTTGCTTGTCACGTAGTGGGCTGCACAGGTGTGGCCCAATGGCTGCACTTGTGTGGTCCTTTTTGTCTCTTTTTGGTCCGTTTTCGCTACATTCTTCAATTTGATTAATTTTCATTTGTGTTTATAAAATAAGTGCATTTAGTAACGATTCATAATATAAAAGTTCGAAATCAAAATAAAAATAATTGAAATATTATATTAAATTAACTAAATAAATAGCACATATTTAGGTGTATCAAACTCCCCTAAACTTGAATCATTGCTTGTCCTCAAGCAATTTAGCTTGCATGGAAAAATTTTGAAATGCTAAGCAACTCACACACACGGATTCAGAGAAAAATAACATCACAAATAGTCATACTTGGTCAAAAGTTCAAATCGGCTGAGATTAATTAACTAGGTGCAAATCCACTCAAGAAGGGTATTAAAACGACACACAAAGTTCTCCGTCTTACAAATACCGAATTTGGATCATGCCTTTGTGCAAAAATCTAAATCTTCTCATTTGTCTCATCCTTTTTCATTCTAGACAATCACATTAAGACCCTTTATCTATGTCACACACATGGTAAGAAAGCCGGTTAGCGTCTATTATTCACTTTTTGCTTTGCAATTTAAGCTTGATGCGAATTTTTGCATTTTAACTTGACAAGCATTGTTCATAGAATTTTATATCTATTTATCACAATTTTTAAGGTTTAACCGTATTACCACAGTATGACCTCATTTGCTAGCATTAGATGATTTTTCGCTTATATTCATTGACTGACTTACTTAATGTGTGACTTTTTATAGATGGTGTCCGACTGGTAGATAAACTACTAAAGGATTCCTCAAATTTAAATCAAGAGATTTTTGGCACAATGGGTATTCAAATTGATATCTATACTAGGGAGACTTCTGGGTGTTGGGAAAAATACCGATTTTGCTTGAAAAATTCCCTAATGTCCTTAACTCAGCCTCTCGTCACTCCTTAACCTATATACTTTCAAAGTGATCTATTATCCTAAATCTTTAGAAAAAAATTTAATTTGGCTCAAGAAAAGAAAAATTTAAAATACCTAGAAAGTGCTATATTTTATTATGCGAAAGGGAAAATAAACTAATAAAAATTGAAATTAGATGACTAAAAATAAATAGATAAAAGCAGTAGAATACTCCCCTCAACTTAAATTAAACAGTGTCCTCACTGTTGCGACTCAAGAGTAGAATTGGAGTGTAAAGCCTGGAGTATTGTGAGAGAATCATGGGGGAGGCTGTTGATAATTTTGAAAGTCGTCAGACCGAAGCCTCAAACTGCCTAACTATTGTATGATATTGTCAAGTTGTTGTTGACGGCGTTCTACTGAACTCTCCCATTTGTTGTAATAGCCCTGCATCTCATTTGGTTTTGAAGAGTTTGTATTTGCTGGGCTTTCATGAACTGCATTTGTTCCAACATCTCCTCTTGTTACTGATGCATAGCGTAAAAAGAGTCCATTGCGTTCCTTGTTGATAGTATTTTGTGTGCACTGATGCATATGGTACTTCTATCTTGATGAGGATGAACTGCCTGCAAAATTGTTATAAAATGTGTATTGTGTGCAGGTGGAACATTAGTGGCGCCCCCACCAGCGGAATCATTAAAAAATGTGCGTGGGAGCTCTATTAGAGATAGTCATCAATATAACAAAAATAAAATACGGCAAAAAGTAAAACATTCATGGGTTGCCTCCCATGCAGCGCTTTGTTTAAAGTCGGTTAGCTCGACTTCTTAATCCTTTAGATCAAAAGGGCGCCTCTTCCATACTCACGTTCTTAAACTTATGCCCAACATCCTTAGGTCTCCATTTGAACATGTCAAACCATTTCATAGATGTTTTCCTTTTTTCTTTCTTTTTCTTTTTCTTTTTCTTGGAGACGGACAGGGGTTTATTATCTTGGAAGATATTACTTTCTGGGTGGGCTTGTAGTATGTCGGGAGGTGCTCGTTTAGAGGGTGTGTTATCGACATTTCTTTCAACTATGTCGAGTCTAAAGCAAGAGCTTTTCTTTTCAAATTGTCCTCCAATCTTAAACTTTTTAGATCTTTGAGAATATGGGATTGGGGGCTTGTAAGGAGGAGGGGGTACGTATGTTTTTTCTTGATTGTTCTTGACTGCCTCCTTAACCTTTGATGCTTGTCGATCCTCTAATACTGTCGGCATTGTCTCAATATTTTTTTCTAAGTATTGGTCTCTTACTTTTTTAGCAACGGGATCTTCAAACTCGGTTACTCTTTGTAGCATTATGGCATTAACATGTCCCTTGGGATTTGGATGTGATTGTTCTGGAAAAGTTCCGGCTGGGGCAGTTATAGCTTCTACTTTTTGGGTCAGAGAATCAACTTTGCTAACCAACTGTGCAATCAACTCATTTGGATGAATATTTTGATTTGTGAATTCCTTATTTGAATTTGTGTTGATATTAGGAGCAGCAGGGGCTCCTTTTTGGAATCCTAGTGGAGTTTTGAGTTCTAAAGTTGGTTTTACCGAGCAAGGCTTATGATCTGATGTAATTTCTAGAAGTTTAGCTAGGTCGTCATCACTATATGTATGGGTTGGAGGGTTGGGATGTTTTTGAATTTCAGAATATTTAGTTTGATCCTTCTCCATCTCTTTTCTACATTCTTCGATGACGTCTTTACATGTAACAACTATCGTCTATAGCCGGTGCTTTCATGAGTTGGTTAAAATAAATTCTACTTTTTCTTCGCCTACTTCAAAAGTGAGCTTTCCTTTCTTTACATCTATTAGTGCACTAGCAGTAGCTAAGAACGGCCTTCCTAAAAGGATGGGTGTATTGGAATCCTCCCTTATGTCCATGACTATAAAATCAGTTGGGATATAGAATTGACCTATACGTACTGGCACGTTTTCTAGAATACCTAAGGGGTATTTAACGGAACGGTCAGCAAATTGTATTGACATTTTAGTTGGTCTCAATTCGCCTAAATTAAGTTTTTCGCATAAGGACATAGGCATTAGGCTAATGTTGGCTCCTAAATCACATAGGGCTCTATCTATGACGTACTTTCCAATAACGCAGGGTATGGAGAAACTTCTTGGGTCTTTTAGCTTAGGAGGCATTTCATTTTGGCGCTACACTCGGCGGTAAGCATAACGGTTTCATCATCCTCGATTCTTTTCTTATTAGTTAAAATTTCTTTAAGAAATTTAGCGTATGAGGGCATTTGGGTAATAGCTTCCGTGAAAGGTATCGTGATATTTAATTGTTTTAGAAGCTCTACGAATTTCTTGTATTGCCCTGCACTTTTAGATTTTTCGAATCTTTGAGGATAAGGTATGGGTGGTTTATAAGGTGGTGGAGGTACATAAGGTTTCTTCTTTTCTATGGTTTCCTCGCCACTATCTTCCTTCCCTTCTTTGTTTGGTTCACTTCCCTTCTCGGCTGGTTTATCATAATTGGGTTGCGTGGCTGGATTCTCAGTTCTAGGATCAGCTGGTCCATCGTATTGTGTTCCACTTCGTAATATAACAACATTCACATGTCCCCTAGGGTTTGGCTGAGGCTGGCTAGGAAATGTTCCTGCAGGAGTAGCAGTAGATGCTTGATGTTGGGCCACTTGCGCGATTTGTGTTTCTAACATTTTAGTGTGTGTGATTAAGAACTCTACTTGGCTCGTTAATTTCTCATTTCGCTCATTAGCTTGTATGTTTTGATTTAGTAATTCCTTGTTGGTTTGAGTTTGAGCAGCTATGAAGCTTTCCACCATTATTTTAAGGTTCGACTTCGTAGGAGCATTTGGAGCAGGGTAGGCAGTATTTTGATAACCTGGTGGTGCAGAAGAAGGTGTTTGGCCAGGTTCATAATAAGCGTTGTTGTTATTGTACGAAGGGTACGGATGGTTGTTCACACCTAGGTTGTAATTGTTTGAGTAGGGGTTTCCTTCGGTGCGGTTTGCTTGATCTGAGGAAATTCCCGTCAAAACTTGACATTTAGTAATAGTGTGTCCTTGAGCTCCGCAAAATTCACATGTTTGGGTATAGACGTGGTTTATGTTGTTGATTCCGTGCATACCGCCTTTCGTTTGAGATTTCTCTACGGGTGTTCTTTCGCTTCCCCATTGGTAATGGTTTTGAGCCATGTTGTCGATAAGCTGATAAGCTTCATTGAAGTCTTTATCCATTAGTGCGCCGCCAGCTGCGGCATCTATTGTCAATCTTGTGTTATACAAGAGACCATTGTAAAATGTGTGGATAATTAACCATTCTGGGATTCCATGATGTGGGCATTGCCTAATCATGTCTTTGTATCTTTCCCATGCTTCGAAAAGAGACTCGTTGTCTTTTTGTTTAAATTCAACAATTTGTCTTCTAAGCATAGCAATTTTGTTGGGAGGGAAATATCTAGCTAAGAAGACTTTCTTCAACTTATTCCACGAGGTGACTGAGTTGGGTTGTAGAGACTGGAGCCAAGCTCTAGCTCTATCTCGTAATGAGAACGGGAATAAACGAAGTCTTATAGCTTCGGGACTGACACCATTAGCTTTGACAGTATCGGCATATTGCAAGAATGTGGACAAATGTAGATTAGGGTCGTCCGTGGGATTTCCAGAAAATTGATTTTGTTGTACTGCTGACAACAATGAAGGTTTAAGCTCGAAATTATTTGCTTCAATAGCGGGGGCAGCGATGCTATTATGCGGTTCTTCTTGCGAAGGAATAGCGTAAGACCTTAATGGTCAATTTGGAGGTAGTTCAGCCATTTCTAGTTCAACTACTTGTTCGGAAATATTATTAGGATTGGGAAGTTCGTATCTAGTACAATGTTTTGTGTTTGCCGTCTTATACTAAGAAGAGCTCGGGAAAATAAAATAAAATAAAAATGCCTTAGTCTCTACGGTGTAACACTGGAGTTACGATATCGACTTAATTGGTCCCCGGCAACAGCGCCAAACACTTGATCGCGATATTTCTGCAAGTGCACAGAACTATCGTGTAGTTATAAAAGATTATCGATCCTACAGAGACCAATAGTCGACCTACCGTTATCTAATGCTACGTTGTAAATCTAAGGCTAATAAGAGTGTTTTGGATAGTGAAATATTTTTGGATTTTTAAATATATAAAAGAAAGTAATTTTTGGATTTTAAATTAATAATAAAGCGTATTACTAGGATGAGTTCTTAGTTGCTTCGAAGGGTTCAATACTTAATTCGCGCTTTGATAAAAGGGATAGTTTTCGAAACTATATTGATTTAAAAACACTAATCTCAGCTCTCGCAAATCTTGACTAGTATTGTAGATTATAAAGGTGATGCTTAACTCTCGTTCTCACATCCGCTAATAAAGTACTTTTTGAAAACCAATATAATTTAATTAACTCTAATCCTAAGTGGTGTTCTTCCGAATCAGAATCAATGTTCAGTTTTTACTATCTAGTAAAAATATCATGCTCACGCTCTATTGATTTTTACTTTAATTAATTCTCACTCTCGTGACAAATTATAATCATCGTTAAATTAAAAAACTGCTTAAGAAAACTATCAGTTCATTAATCCTAAATAGCTCTCGCGGATTCTAGAATTAATGTTCGGTTTTTACTATCCGGTATAAACCTCAACTCTCGTCTATGTTGGCTTATGCCTTAAATAATCCTCACTCTCATGACAGATTATGAAACGTATTATTAAAAACCGATTGTTAAAAACGGGTGCGCGAACTAACTACCGAACCCCTACTAGCTCCTAATTACGCATCCTAGCAATATTAAATTAGCTAGACATAACTAAAATTAAAACTAAAGACGAAATAAATAAACGGAAAATAAAAACATAAAGCAAATAAATAAATAAAGCATAAATAAATAAAAGCAATAAAGAAAATAAAACTAGAAAATAATAAAATAAGAACCTGAATAAACTCCAAGCATAATGCCGGTACAAAATAAAAACTTTAGACTACTACAACTTATGAGAAGGAGTTCCCACAAAGGCTTGAGTACTCCTTCTCCAACTGACTATACGAGTGGTGTGCTCGTTTTACAAGTCAATTGTTCAAAGTTGTGTGTTTTGAATGTGGAGGAAAGGGACTTATTTATACTAAAATATGAAATAACAATGTTTTGTTTTGCCCGATGTGGGACTTTTGTCGCTGCAAATCTCCACCCTTGGATCTCTGGCGTGCGCCAGGATCCTTTCTTCCTCTTCAAGACTTGTAGCGTGCGCTACAAGTGTGTGTATGTGTGGGTGGCGGCCGCTAGGCATGTGCTGGCGTGCGCCAGCCTGCTTGGTTGGCTTGTCACGTAGTGGGCTGCACAGGTGTGGCCCAATGGCTGCACTTGTGTGGTCCTTTTTGTCTATTTTTGGTCCGTTTTCGCTCTTTTCTTCAATTTGATTAATTTTCATCTGTGTTTATAAAATAAGAGCATTTAGTAACGATTCATAATATAAAAGTTCTAAATCGAAATAAAAATAATTGAAATATTATATTAAATTAACTATATAAATAGCACATATTTAGGTGTATCACTAGCCGTTATTTTCAAACTTCTAACGGACATACTTCGTGGCTAAGACTCCCTGATCATCATTCAAATATATAGAGAGGTCCTTGACAACATTGAAGAACAAGAGTTTTCACTACAACTTCAACACTTGTTTTTGTAATACAAGTTTTATCAAGAGCTCTTCTTTATCTCTCTCACTCAGATTTGTAATTCAATTATCTAGGATTAGAATATCCATTGAGTGTACTGAGAGTTTTTTCATCCATCTTCAAAGCTTCTCAAAGTGTATTGAGTGAATAGGCTTTGATTATCAAATCTTCCATCATTGTAACCTTGGCTCAAGTTAGTACGTAACTACTAATTGAGTGACACCTTCATAGTAAATTTGGCTTAGGTAGATCAAGTCTGTAAGGCTTAGAATAATTGTTGGTCTTGGATCTAGATCAAAGGAAGTGTAACTTGAGATCATTAACATCTCTTAGTGGACAATCTCACAAGGAGTGTGGGGACTGGACTAGCTCAAGTTTTTGGGTGAACCAGGATAAATATTTTGTGTGCATACTCTTCCCTTACTCTGATTTAATTTACGCAAACACTCATCACACAAATCACAAGTTATCTTTTCTTTATACTATCAGAGAGTGTTGGGAGAACGTTCTCCAGTCTGCAACACTTTTTGAATATTTGTTTCAACTAACAATCTAATAATAATCTTTAAGTATATTGTGTTTGATAATTTTTATAGGCAATATTTTAAAGGTTCACAATTCAAACCCCCCATTTCTTGTGAAAAACTTTGCTACTTCATCATTATATGTGTTGACTCAATATGATCATTGACATAAATATTTGAATAAGTCGGTTTCTAATATTACTATTTTTCATATTTATTAGGGTTAAAAATAAATAGTGTTCATCGGTGATAATATTCAACATGTCTTTCAAGTTCTTCTTTTATTCATCAATTGTTCATCATGTTCTTCAAGTTCTTCTTCTTTCCTCTTCCATTCATCCCAACCAAATACATTCAACACGTCTTTTCCCTTTCCTCATCAATCTTCAATCCTAAAATGTCAAACTTAGAAGAAGAAAAAATTGCAAATCTAAAAGTATAACCCTTCAACATTAACCAAGTTTGCAACATCAACAAATCAAGATTTACAAACCGGATGAACCAAAATTCTATAATAAGTGATGGAAAACAAATAGAAGACAACAAGCTTAAACACCAAATTGAAGAGAAAGAAAACCCATGAAAATTAACCAACGATAACAACCGCAAAAATTATGTTTTTAGGTTAGAAAGAAATTGGGTTGCAAGGGATGAAAATCTATTTCGAATCTGAAATTTGAACATGAAAGAGAAAAAAGAAGATATAGATTGTGAAAAGATCTATTTAGATGAACTTCTTCAGATGAAACCCTTTTGTCAATAACATAATTTTTTTTCTATTTAGATCCCAAATCGTAATCATGTTGATTTGATTCCTGTGTGTTTTGATTTTAACACAAAGTTCGAATATTTTTGAGTAGTAATGTTTTGAATATGCACATTGATTCCGGGTGTTCGCCAAATTTGTTTTTTTGAGGAGAATATGCTTTTGTTGAGCAAAGACGAGAGGAACGCGGGTCATGGGTTTTAAAACTTCTTTGTATTGAGCAAAGAAGGGAGCAAAGGTGAATCAATAACCTTTTGCCCAACCCTAAAATTATACCAAGAGACAATTTCTATTGTTTCTCTCTAAAACCCTAGCCTTTGTGTTAGTGACAAATCCTTATTTTCATTGACTGTTGTTTTTTTATGAATAAAACAACCTCTATTTATAGAAAAATATATGCCTTAATAGTAAGAAATAATCTGCTTTACAGTGAAACAGAATGCAAGTCAGAAACAACAATATACAAAAACAAGTTCACGCGCAAGCCTCGTGGTGGAATCAACAAAATGCAACAGGTATCGAGCCCCGCGCAGGAACCAACATCAAAATCCTGCAGACTTAAGTAGGTTTACGCCTAGCGCAATATGCTATGTGCCCAGCGCCCTGCGCAAAGTTTTTTTTGACTTCTGAAGTTGGGTAAGCTGAAGTTGACAACCCATATTCTTGAAGAGATTAGAGAAGGCCATAAGGTAGATTTGAGATTTTCTCTGAATGGGCAGAACAGATAACTCCAGTGGTAGAAATAGACGGTTGATATGATGGTTTTAGCTTGTATATTTAGGGGAAAGGTACTTGCGAAAATGTTAGCACTCCAACGCTCAAGTCAATATTAAAAGAAGGGGAACGCTAAGTAAATTGGGTCGAGATTGCATACCTTAGTGTTTAGGTATATGTGTATATTTATAGGCCATGCCTTGTGTGAGTATGCATGGAAAGTGGTAATTCCACTACGTGAGTGGGGCTAAGGATAGTACAATTTTAGTATTATCCTAGCTTCTTATTGGTTGAACCAATGTGCTAGGGAGGACGTGGTTGTCCCTAAATTGAACATCAGAAGCCGTCCAGATTGATGCAACCGTTGTTTGTTCTAGAGTGAAAATGGGATAGCATTTTGATGGATTTTGTAGGGGGTTTACCGAGGACCGCGAAAGGGTATGATTCAATTTGGGTGATTGGTGACATGTTGACTAAGTCGCTATTATGGACGGACAGTTGGTGCCGAAGTTATGTGAAAGTATTGTCTTAGATAGCGATCCGAGTTTTACATCGAGGTTATGTGAAAGTTTGCAAGAAGCTTTAATAACTAAGTTGAGGTTGAGTTATGCTCATCATCCTCAGACGGATGGACAGACAGAGAGGACCATCAAGTCCTTAAAAGATTTGTTGAGAGCTTGTGTTTTGGAAGAAGAAGGGAGTTGAGATACTTTGTCTGCCATTGATTGAGTTTACTTATAATAACAATTTTCAATCGAGTATTGATATGACGCATCTTGACGCTTTGTATGGGAGAAGGTGTAGAACACCTTTGTGGTTGTATGAGTCGGGTGAAAGTGTTGTGCTTGGATCGAAAGTTGTTCAACAAACTATTGAGAAAGTCAAGATGATTAAAGATAAGACAAAGGCATCACAAAGTAGGCAGAAGAACTATCACAATAAGAGGAGGAAAAATATTGAATTTCAAGACGGTGATCATGTGTTTTTGAGAGTCACTCCGGTGACTGGTGTTGGACGTGCATTGAAGTCTCAAAAACTTACACCTCATTTTATTGGCCCGTATCAAATTCTCAAGAGAGTTACACAATCGGAGTTCAATTCTTGGCGGGAACAATTTTTTGTCAGATTTTAGTTACCTTGCGGCAGAACTATAGATTACTAGGGTTCCATATGGTTAATACCAAAAAAACATTTGACTTTACTCGTAACCAATTATTTTTTTTTGTAAGTAACCTAATGACTAATTTTTTAACCTTGAAGGTGAATAAATGAGTGTTCAGGATTCGAACATCTACCCCTGCATATATAATGTAATGTCCATGCGAACTAAGCTAAATTCACAAAACCGCAACTACTTCTAAAGTCACATGGATGAGTTATTTGTTTTAGGTTGCCGCCGTATGAAACTTAATAATTAACAATGAATACACATCTTTTGTACTTTGCCCTTTTTTCTATTTTATTTTAAAAAGTTGAGCGACGAAGGTCACACATAAAATATAGAGAAGTTTTGAGCTGTGGATTCGAACCCAACTTATCGGTAAAATATTCCAGCCGTTATTTTTACCATTTGAACTGTATTTTAGAAAACATACCTTTTTCTCCAACAAAAAGAGGAAGTTTTAAATTTTTTTATGGAAAGTAGTTAATCACCAAAATCCTTTTTTGACAAAATTAATTATCAAAATCCTAAAACACCAACCATTTTAATCACATTCATGGTGATAAAAATCTGTCAAATAGAGAATAAATGATACGTTGTATTATACCGTTGAAAAAATAAAAAAGTTATTTCATTTCTATTAATTTCTATTAACATAAAAAGGAAAAAAAGAAAGAAGGATTCTTCTAAATCAGAATTCAGAACAACTACCGTAGCATGAGGCACGTGTTTTTCTGCCTATAAAAAACAAACACAAAATTCATATTTTCAAAAAATCTAAAATCTTAATAAATTAAATTAAAAAGCGTTAAAAACAATACCAAAAGCGCGCCAACTCTCCCGCGCTGGTTCTTATATTTTTATTACCATTGCACTCTCATTTCTCTTCTCCGTTCAAACAATGCAACATTCAACCATCGCCGCCGCGTCACAATCTTCTCGCGGCGGTGATTCCGCTGAGAGTTCCGATATTAAACGAGCAAAAAAACGTGGTAGTTATAACTGTGGTCGTTGTGGTCTTCCTAAGAAAGGACATAACTGCAACATAAAAACTCCCGTCTCCGCCACCACCGCTACAACCACACCGGCCGATTCATCTCTATCTGTCGTTTCTGTACCTTCGTCTGCTGTATCTGTGATTCGTCAGCCGTCCGCGAATCTTCGTCGTGCACTTTCGTTCGACGGTCTTGACGATCGAGCCAGCGGACTTGATTTGGTGCCGGTGGACGATAAAGCTGATGGAGATTCGTTTCCGGATCCGGATCTTGAACCAGATCTGGAGGTTCTAGATCTGGATATGGATTTTGACTCGTGCGGTTTACCGGCGAGTCTCCGGTGGGAAGTGTTGAGGAGGCTTCCGCCAGCGGGGCTTTTATCGGCTGCTAAGGTGTGTAAGGGATGGAGGGAGACGGCGAGGAAGCTGTGGAGAGCGACTGAGGAATTGAAGCTTAGGGTTCCAGCGAAGGTTCATGTTGGATTCGTTGCGTCTATGCTGCAGAAATGTCCTGGGATTGTGAGGCTTTCGCTTAGGATGGAAAGGTGTGTGGAGATTTGTGTTGTTCGTTGAAATCTTTCAGATCCGCGTTAAGAATAAGATTAAGCAATGAATTATAAAACGTTGAATAATTTAATCGGAAATTAATGGTTAAATATTGTAAAATGATATAATGCATGCGTAATTGAAGTATGTGGCTTGATTTGTGAAGATCGATGCAGAAAGAACAAATAGCTATAATCTGAATCTCAATTTATTAAGTAGTTGGTTTGATTCTTCATAAAAGGATGATGAAAATTTTGCCTACTGTTAATTGATGAAAAAATTGGATCTTAATTAATGGATTTATTGCTGATCTATTAACCAGCTGTGTTTTTCTTATATTTTGTTTGTTCAAAGTTTGTATTATTTATCTTATTAATCTGACTTGTTTGATTTGCAGTGATTTTGACTCTACAATGCTGGCTTGTATTGCATTTTCATGCCCTAATCTGGAGTCTATGGAGATCTCGATATTCAACACCGCAACCAATCGGATCAATGGGTATTACTCATGCTCTTATCTTTTTAATTTTTGTAGACACTCTCTTTTTTGCTGCTTCTATGTGAAATTAGGTCTTTTGGTTTTTGAAAATCTAAATACTCAATTATTGTTGGATATAATTTTATACAATGTGAAAGTGAGGCCTGGAAATTCATCAATTAAGACACAACGACTCAATTGCTTATTGTATCAATTGTAGATTTTAGATCCGTATTTGACGTTGTTATATATTGGTTAACTGTGGTTTATCGTTCAAATCCCAAATTGTACATGGATGGAATTCTGATGGTGTATTACTGATTTCTATTTAGTCTCTTACACTTCTATCATTATAGGCGCTTATTTGTCAAGTCGTCATGTGCAGCTAAAGCTTACATTATTAGCATTGATGCAAGGTTAACCATAGAATGATGCTTTCCACTGATTAGCTTTATCTGTTGTTCAACTATGAAATGCAGGGATGAATTGGGCCGATTTGTTGCTGACAAAAGAAACCTCAAAAGCCTCAAGATGGAAGGTTGTTCTAATCTTGGGGGTTTTGTCCTTTGTTCATCTAGTTTGTCTACACTTTGGCTATCAGATCTGCACTCTTTATCTAAGATGGTGATTGTTACCTTTCTCTGTTGTTCTTTAATGTGATGTGATTAATATTGACATTGATTATACCCATACCCTGAGGTTACATTTAGAGTGAATCATAGTTGCTAACTATTGCTTTGAAATTGTAGGTATTTAACTGTACCCAGCTGAGAGAGATTTCGCTTGAATTTTCTTGCCAAGAAAATGATGGCACTGATCTCATAACTATGATTGAAGGATTGGGAAGAAGTTGCTTGAAACTACAGAACATTCATATAGCTTCAATGCGGCTTTCTCATGCTGCTGTGCTTGCTCTTACAGCTGCTCAATTGAGGTTTGCATTTCTTTGGCAGTTTGTTCTCTGTTTTCATGTTGTTATTGGCATTAGTCACCAGTTTTGAAAGTCTTTTCATTCAAAATTTGATTTTATTCCCAAAGTTAATATGACTATCCAAAATCCCAATCCTATAACTGTAAGACTAGAGGTTATCACTGGGATCTCATCTCATGTTGCATAATCAGTGAAAATGTCTTAATTGTGCTTTCTTCTGTTGTAAAAAGTGAGTTAATGCTACTAATATCCACTTGATTGATGATATTAACTAAACTCTGTCTAAATATACAATTAATCAGGGGGCTGCGAATGCTTTCTCTTGTTCTTGGATCTGAATTAACTGATGCATCTGTTGCTGCAATTGCTTCAAGCTATCCAAATCTAGAATTGCTTGACCTCAGTGGGTATGAATCTGTACCGATTCTTATTGACTTCAAAGTTTTGATTGGAGTTTTGAAAATTTATTTACCTTGGAGACAGAAGAAAGTGTGACTGAACTCAATACTGTATAGATAAATTATAATGAAAGTTTCAGTACTGTATAAGAATTTATATTTCATGCATTCATGTGTTTTTAATTTCCATGTCTTTGTTTAAGAAATCATGTTTTGATCGGTTGTTGTTATAACAGATCTGGCATAAGTGACAGTGGCATTGGAATGATTTGCAACGTATTCCCTGAAACACTTAGAAGACTTCTCCTTGCTCTTTGCCCTAATGTGACTTCAAGTAATTGTCTTTACATCCTCAATTATTCCAGAAATCTTACACATTAGATTATGTTTGTTCATACTAATCTGCTGTCACATGTTCCAGGTGGCATTCAATTTGCTACAGCTCAATTGCCCCTTCTTGAACTTATGGACTGTGGCATGGCCATATGTGATCCAAATTTTCCTGATCCAACTGCTGATGAAAATGACTGCAAATCACAGAAAATTTCCAGCGCAAATTTACAGCACATAAACCAAAAACTAATCATCAAACATAGCCGTTTAAAGAAACTCAGTTTGTGGGGTTGCACTGGATTGGATGTGAGTTTCAATTTTCATGAGACTGATACCATTTATTGCATATTCGTTTTTAGCCTTCTAATCTTTATATTTCTTTTCAAATTTATATGCAGGCCCTATACTTAAACTGCCCAGAACTCATTGATCTGAATCTAAATTCTTGTAGAAATCTGCATTCAGGTTTGTCTTTTCATGTTCCTGTTTTATAACTATCAAATAATTTAACTTATCAGGATTTCCTTTAAAATAGTATGATTGATTATTTTCATTTTACTAATTGGTTCAGAGAGGCTGTTGCTTCAGTGCCCCACTTTGCAAAATGTTCATGCATCAGGTTGTCAGGATATGTTAATTGAGGCTATCCAAAGTCAGGTGACAAAACAGTTTCTCTGATATTATGTTCCATAGTCGATAAATCAATGTTCTCTTTGAGATTTGAGCTTCATAGATTGATTTTAGAGATTAAGAACAAGATCCCTTAAACCAATGTTATCTTCATGAATTAGCATATTTATTATGACCTAGTTTGTTTGATATTCCAAGCTTTCCTGGTTCTAAAGTTTAAAATGTACTTACAATTTGTTTGCAGGTCCGCAGTGCTTTTCCTGCAATAGATAACCATTCGCCTTCTAAACGTCTACCTGATGGCTCCAAAAGGGTTCGGGTTCCTTATTTACTTAGTGGAGAGGTAAAGCTAAAAGAAATAACATCATGCATGTTTTAAAAACATATTGTATTTAGGATGGAAAAGTTTGAAAACATTTACTACAAAGCTATCTCTAAATCTGACCTAAAGTTTGTGCATCAATGGTATCAAACTGTTGTGTTTTTACTGCGTGAACTGGTTTTGTTTCAAGCCCACACAGAAGAGAAGTTGGATTTTCTAGGGTAGATTTTCCAAGTCATTCTATACATAGTTACAGTCTTGCACACCCCGTTTTATTGAGTGTGAAAATTTAACTTACAATCTGATTTCTTCTTTTCTCCTTTGCAGTCCCCTGAACCTGAAAAAAAGCGAAGGAGGATCGAGAGAATTCCATGTAATGTGCTTGTGGACTGATTTCCCTTGAAGCTTATTCTCATTTTTCTTTATGGTGATGAAGGTGGGCTGGAACTTATTCTATTGTATACTACATATGTGCAATATCTTGTATGTTATATAATATGCGTTATCCCTTAGCTACCAAACAGGTCATAAATTTTCAATTTAGGCTCTCAAATTGGTGCCCTAGATGAAACTGTATCTCATCGCAAACAAATGTTTATGTTTAAAAATACTCTTGTATGAATTATATGGATAAATGCCTCATTTTTATTGAAATAAAGTATTGAATTATATGGATGAATGCCTCATTTTTAATGAAATAAAGTATTTTATGAAAATTCCTCTAGACTCCCAAGTCATTAATTGGGTACTGAATACTAAATATAGGGTGATTGCCCATAGAATTAAGAGTTCAAATGTGTCATTCTTCAATCATTACGCATAATCTCAATGTTGAGGGAAGGTATCGAGACACTTAGGCAGAGGTGCTTAAGAGAAGTTTGGAGTTTCCTGGCTTACATCGGGAGATTTCAATATGTGTGTATCCTTGTGAAGGAATGACAAGATTAATGGCTGGGAAACAACCAATGGCAGATTGGGTTTGAGAATGTTGGGTTGATCATCTGTCCACACATTTGAGAATAACTCATTTGGCAGTTGCACATTTCCTTGAGTCGTGAAATGTGGCTCATACTTGAACTCAAGTATCAGGAGTTTCAGCATACAATCAATGAATGGAACTCAAACTGATTTTGCATTATCTCTCACAAGAGATTGCTTGCTAGATTGAAAGGAATTTACAACAAACTAGATGACAGTTATAACCCAAATTTGAAGAAGTTGAGGCATAAATTTTGGTTATAAGGCGATGTTATTTACAAGAATGACTTGTGATCGTAAATCATGAGTGAAAAGAAGTATCATAAATCAACTCATCTCCTTTTCAGTGGGAAATGAATTCTTTGCAGTCCAAAACTGTCTAGGGTAATGTTGACTGTTGATAATAATTTGATTTGCAACTATATATAATAATCCAAGTCCAAGTCCTTCCAAATAAGGTTGGATACTTATTCACGCACCTTAAAGTCTTGGAACATATTCCATTGACCATTCTCGCTCTATAAGGACTTACACCTTAGGGACCCTTGAAGATTGACCTCTGCATGATTGCTTGATTTGCCTTCTACAGGATTTTTGAATAGAGAATTACTTGTCACCCTACGGATTCTAGGGTGCATCCTACGAATTTACCAATTTACCTCCAAGTGCTACTTAAGAAGCGGATTATACTTAGGAGGGTTTTTTTCTCTCAAAAATCTGATTTTTATAAGTCATCTTGGTAGGGTGTTTTTTTCCTCAAAAATCTCATTTTTGTAACGTCCGCTAGTTAAATAGTGGATGTTAGAAAAAATCTTGGTATCATTATCATTATATATATAAAAGTAGTTAAGTCTCGAAGTAACTCTAATTTAATCCTACTAAAACCCTAATTTAATTATTAAAAAATGATAAAAAAATATCCTCAGCGAGAGTTGAACTTATAACTTTTTTGTAAAGACTTCATATATTAGCCACTATGACATATCAATCAATTTGAAATTTTTTGTAACCAACATGTATTGAATATGCAATCCAATTAATTTTTTCTGTAATACATGTTCAATTTTTTTCTAGGTCTCCAATTTTTTTATACACCTACCTCTGTAGAAATGGAACACATTACGTGTCACAACAATATATAATTTAATATTTTTCGGTGCTATGCAAATATTTAATTTGTTTAAATAGAAATCAATTTTTATTTTAATTATGTTTTGTTTTTCCTCTATATATATCTCAAGTTTAGTTTTCACAAATTTTTACTCTAACTATTCGTTCTCGCAGCGTTTTATATTTTCCTCTATATATATCTCAAGTTTAGCTATCACAAATTTGTGTTTCTATTGCTACTATAACTGATCAAAATATTGAATTCTAACTTGCATTACGTTGTTTAAGAGGTTTTTTTAATTTTATTTTATATTTTATATACTATAACTATTCATTCTCGCCGCGTTTTATATATACTACTTTCTTTCTTTTTTACACATAACACCATTGAATTCATACTCCAATAACTGACTTAGAGAAGTACGTCAATCATTGTCGGATCAAATATCGAACTTATTATGTTGAGTTTCACAATGGCAAAGTAAGTATATCTGTTATTTCAACCGAATGTATTTGATTATATTTGAGCATTTCACATTGATAGAGATTTAACATTGTTATTATTTTTATTTTATGACGCGGTCATGTTACAAAAAATATTTGCATCTGATTTTGGTGACAACAACGTACATCGTTATGCTACCTTAACCTTTGTTTGGTAGGTGAGAAAATGAGAAGAGAGAAATAGAAATACGGAAACCAATGCATGTATTTGGATCCAAATACTACATGCATTGGTTTTCGTGTTTCTATTTCTCTGTTCTAATTTTCTCTCCTATCAAACACACCCTTATTGATCCAAACGGAAATCAATTTGAAATTTTAGTTGAAAAAATTAATGGCAGCATATATTTTAAACATGGATGATATGCATAGCGTGATTTTTATAATATTCAATATGGTGTTTGGGTGATTTTATTATACACTGTGATGAGTCAGTTTGGACTAATTTTAAAAGACATATTTGATTGTGTCATTATTTTAAAAAATTTATTATAGTTTTTTTATATAATATATGAAAATCTACAAAATCCGTGCGATAGCACGGGTCGGTGTCTAGTATATATAAAAGTAGTTAAGTCTCCAAGTAACCCTAATTTAACCCTACTTAAACCCTAATTAATTTATTAAAAATGTTAAAAATTCTTTCACCAAGAATCGAACTTATGTCCTCTCACAATTATATAGTTCATTTACCACTAAGCTATTTAAATTAATTTGATATATTTTGATTACACCAACTAATAACTACGACTTTCAATGATATATATTTTTTTTCAAATCCAAGATATATTTTTTCTTAATAATAATGTTTGATTTTGTTTACCTCAACTCCGTTTCTTTTTTTCATCACGCATTTAATCTATTATATCATTATATATACGACTAATAACTACGACTTGCAATGCTTAATTTTGTTTCCCTGAAAATCAACTCCATTTTTTTAACACACATTCAAATCTTTATTTTTTTTCTTTCTGATCCAATTATTTTTATTTGATCTACCTGATTTGTTACAAGTTTACTTGAAAGTCAACTTCATTTCTTTTTTATCACACATTCAATTTTTTTTTTCTAATCCAATTATTTTTATTTGATCTACCTGAATTTTTTAAAAATATTTAATATTTTTTTTTTTCTTAATTAAGATCTATTATTAATAACATATAAAGATATATATATTTCTCCGATTCACCCTAATTAATCCTACTTTAACCCTATTTTAGTTCAAATAAATTGTTAAAAAAATACCTCACTGGGTTTCGCTATACAAATATTTAATTTATTTAAATATAAATCCATTTTTTTTCTAAAGATATGTCATGAATATTATCGTATATGCTTTGTTTACGTTCAATTTATTTTATACAACCCCGGCCGAATTTTTTTTGTTTAAATAGAAATCAATTATACATATGCTATGCAAATATTTATTTTGTTTAAATAGAAATCCATTTTATTATATTAAAAAAAAATCCATTTTTAAAATAAATATATGTATGAATATTTATTGTATATTGCTTTATTTTATAAAAATACTAACTTTTACAAATTTGTGTTTCCATTGCTACTTACGGTTGATCAAAATATTTCAACTTAATGTATTTGATTGTATTTGAGTATTTCGCATTGGTAAAAATTTAACACTGTTATTTTTTATTTATTTTAGGGCGCATTCATGTTACAAAAAATGTTTGTATCTAATTTTCGTTACAACGGACATCATTATGCTACACATATTTATCAAAACGGAAATCAATTTGAAGTTTTGGTTGAAAAAATTAATAGCAATTATATATTTTACACATGGATGGTCTGCATTGCGTGATTTTTATAATATTCAGTATGGTGCTTGAGCGATTTTATTATGCACTGGGATGAGTCGGTTTGAATTGATTGTAAAGGACATATTTGATTGTGTTATTCATCCTCTATGAAATTTAATTTGGATAAATGTAATGTTTTATCATATTTTTGTCATATCGTTTTCTCACAATTGCTCGAATTTTGCCTTAAATTTAAAAAAGCAACTGACTGAATATAATGTGAAAACTGGATTTTTGGTGAGTTTTTTTTTTTATATATTTTTTTAGTTTTTGATTTGATTATATATTTGTATTTCATAACTTTTCAATTTTTTTATAGATTGTGGAAAATAACGGTTTTGGTCAATTAGCATAATGTTTAGTAGTTATTTTGCAAACTATTTATCTAAATTCGTCTTTGTTCCAAATATTATCATTTTTATCGTCACTATCATTTGAATATTTTTTTTTGAAACTTTTATTTCAAATTTTTTATTATAATTCTTTTCATATCATATATGAAAATCTACAAAACCAGTAGTTAAGTCTCCAAGTAACCCTAATTTAACCTTACTAAAACCCTAATTTAATTATTAGAAAATGATAAAAATGTTCCCAGCAGGAGTTGAACTTATAACCTTTTTATAAAGGCTTCATATATTAGCCACTATGACATATCAATCAATTTGTAATATTTTTTGTAACCAACATGTATTGAATATGCAATCCAATTAATACATGTTCAATTTTTTTTCTATGTCTCCAATTTTTTTATACACATACCTCAATAGAAATCGAACTCATGGCCTGTCACAACAATATATAATTTAATATTTTTCACTGCTATGCAAATATTTAATTTGTTTAAATATAAATCAATTTTTATTTTATAAAGATATGTTATGAATATTTATCGTATATGCTTTGTTTTTCCTCTCTCTCTCTATATATATATATATATATACACACATCAAATTTAGCTTTCACAAATTTTTACTCTAACTATTCATTCTCGCTGCGTTTTATATTTTTCTCTATATATATCTCAAGTTTAGGTATCACAAATTTGTGTTTCTATTACTACTAAGACTGATCAAAATATTGAATTTCAACTTGCGCTGCGTTGTATAAGAGGTTTTTTTAATTTTATTTTATATTTTATATATTCTAACTATTCATTCTCGCCGCGTTTTATATTTACTACTTTCTTTCTTTTTAACAAATAACACCATTGAATTCATATATAACAACTGACTTTTGTTTTACACATAGCACCATTGAATCCGTAATCCAATAACTGACTTAGAGAAGTACGTCGATCATTGTCGGATCAAATATCGTACATCCAAATACATGCATTGGTTTCCGTGTTTCTATCTCTCTCTTCTCATTTTCTCTCCTACCAAACACACCCTTATTGATCCAAACAGAAATCAATTTGAAATTTTAGTTGAAAAAAATAATGGCAGCATATATTATGTGATTTTTATAATATTCAATATGGTGCTTGAGTGATTTTATTATACACTGGGTTGAGTCCGTTTGGACTGATTTTAAAAGCCAGATTTGATTGTGTCATTTATTTTAAAAATTTTATTATAGTTCTTTTTATATAATATATGAAAATCTACAAAACCAGTGCGATAGCACGGGTCGGTGTCTAGTATATATAAAAGTAGTTAAGTCTCCAACTAACCCTAATTTAACCCTACTTAAACCCTAATTTAATTATTAAATAATGTTAAAATTTCCTCACCAGGAATCGAACTCATGTCCTCTCACAATTGGTTAGTTCATATACCAGTAAGCTATTTAAATTCATTTGATATATTTTGGTTACACCAACTAATAACTACGAATTTCGAAGCTTAATTTTGCTTTCCTAGAAATCAACTCCATTTTTTTCCAACACACATTCAATCTTTATAATAATATAAATATTTTTTTCAATTCCAAGATATTTTTTCTTAATAAAAATGTCTGATTTTGTTTACATGAAAATCAACCCTATTTATTTTTTTCATCACACATTAATCTATTTTTTTGTGATCTGCGGAATCAACTGACCTCCTATCATTTTCTCACAATTGCGTCAATTTTGCTTTAAAATTAAAAAAAACAATTGACTAAATATGATGTAAAAATTGGATTTTTATTGGATTTTTTAATATTTTTTTGTACCTTTTGTTTTTATTATATATTTATATTTCCTAACTTCATTTTTTATAGTATTCTACAAATATTATTTGAATGTTATATATTATATTTAAATATGTCTACAAAGAAGAATAAAACTAAATTGAATGTTATATATAACATTCTAAAAGACCCGTGCATCGCACGGGTAGTCGTCATCTTGGTAGGGTGTTTTTTTCCTCAAAAATCTTATTTTTGTAACGTCCGCTACTTAAATAGCGGATGTTATAAAAATTTATATAAAAATTTATAACATCCGCGACTTAAGTAGCGGACGTTAGAAAAAATCTTGGTGGAGTGTTTTTTCCTCAAAAATCTCATCATTATCATCATTATATATATAAAAGTAGTTAAGTCTCCAAGTAACCCTAATTTAACCCTACTTAAACCTAATTTAATTATTAAAAATGTTAAAAATTTCTTCACGAAGAATCGAACTCATGTCCCCTAACAATTATATAGTTCATTTACCACTAAGCTATTTAAATTCATTTGATATATTTTGATTACACCAACTAATAACTACGACTTTCAATGATATATATTTTTTTTTCAAATCCAAGATATATTTTTTCTTAATAATAATGTCTGATTTTGTTTACCTCAACTCCACTTATTTTTTTAATCACACATTTAATCTATTATATCATTATATATAGACTAATAACTACGACTTTCAATGTCTAATTTTGTTTCCCTGTAAATCAACTCCATTTTTTTTAACACACATTCAATCTTTATATTTTTTTTCTTTCTGATCCAATTATTTTTATTTGATCTACCTGATTTTTTTTAAATATCCGATATATATATATATATATATATATATATATATATTTCCTTAATTAAAATTTAATATTAATAACATATAAAAATATGTTACGAATATTAATCGTATGTACTTTGTCTTTCATCTATATTCCTTTTATTTGATCCACATTCAATTTTTTTTTTCAAATTCAATATATATATTTTCTTAATAATAATGCCTGATTTTGTTTACTTGAAAGTCAACTTCATTTCTTTTATCATCACACATTCAATTTATTTTTTCTAATCCAATTATTTTTATTTGATCTACCTTAATTTTTTTTGAATATTTAATATATATTATTTCTTAATTAAGATCTATTATGAATAACATATAAAGATATATATATATTTCTCGAGTTCACCCTAATTAATCCTACTTTAACCCTATTTTAGTTCAAATAAATTGTTAAAAAAATATCACACCGGGTTTTGCTATACAAATATTTAATTTATTTAAATATATATCCATTTTTTTTCTAAAGATATGTCATGAATATTATCGTATATGCTTTGTTTATGTTCACTTTTTTTTTATACAACCTCAATTTTTTTTTGTTTAAATAGAAATCAATTATACATATGCTATGCAAATATTAATTTTATTTAAATAGAAATCCATTTTATTATAAAAAAAATCCATTTTTTTAATAAATATATGTATGAATATTGATTGTATATGCTTTTTTTTTATAAAGATACATACTTTCACAAATTTGTGTTTCCATTGCTACTATAAAGATCAAAGTATTTAAATTGAATGTATTTCATTGTATTTGAGCATTTCACATTGGTAAAGATTTAACACTGTTATTTTTTTTATTTTAGGGTGTATTTATGTTACAAAAAATGTTTGCATCTGATTTTCGTTACAACGTACATCATTATGCTACACATATTTATCCAAACGGAGATCAATTTGAAGTATTAGGGTAAAAAATTAATAGCAATATATATTTTACACACGGATGGTTTACATTGCGTGATTTTTATAATATTCAGTATGGTGCTTGAGCGATTTTATTATGCACTGGGATGAGTCGGTCTGAATTGATTTTAAAGGACATATTTGATTGTGTTATTCATCCTCCTATGAAATTTAATTTGGATAAATGTAATGTTTTATCATATTTTCGTCATGATCTTCCGAAATTTACTGACATCCTATTGTTTTCTCACAATTGCTGCAATTTTGCCTTAAAACTAAAAGATCAACTAACTGAAAATAATGTGAAAACTGAATTTTTTGTGAGTTTTTTTTTTATATATTTTTTTAGTTTTAGTTTTTATTATATATTTGTATTTTCTAACTTTTCAATTTTTTTATAGATGGTGTAATATAATGGTTTTGGTCAATTAACATAATGTTTAGTAGTTATTTTGTAAACTATTTATCTAAATTCGTCTTTCTACCAAATATTATCATTTTTATCGTCACTATCATTTGAATATTTTTTTTTGAAACTTTTATTTTAAATTTTTTATTATAATTTTTTTTGTATCATATATGAAAACGGGTCGGTGTCTAGTTTTTATAACATGTGCAACTTAAGTAGAGGATGCTATAAATGGATATGTAAATAACAAGCATATATGGAATACCCCAAAATTTATAACATCCGCGCACATATAAAAATGAATTATTTTTATGACAAAACACTCCACCCCATAGTAAAAATTGGACTTGTTCTCTCTCCTTTTCCCTGTTTCGCATTCCTCACCAGCGTGAAACTATTTGACAAGAATTAAGGGAATTTATAACATCCATCTTAAGTGCTGGAGCTATAATAGAGGATTTCAATATTGTCATATCTGAAAATGAAAAGATGGGAGAGTTGCAGTAAGCTCTTGTAGGACTGTACCCTTATTGATCTACATTTCTCTAGGCCCCCATGATTGGTGTTGTGGTACCCTTACACAACATTTAAACCGAATGTTGGGAAAATTTATCGTACGCATGTCACTCATTTACCAATTCCAACTTCAGATCACCATGACTTCTAGGTGGAATTAGATCCAAATGGGTGATGGGGTCAGAGCATGAATCATTTCAATTTCTTGGCCTCTTGGCACGATCATCCAGACTTCTAAAACCATGTAACCCACTCTTGGACTACAAATTTCGGATTTGAATCCTCTCCAATTTCTTATGTTCACGTAATGTCAATTGTATTATTTAAAACATAATTCTCCTGTGAAATGAAAAAGAGCTTTATGGTGACATTTTCCATAGGTAGCAAGACATCGATAATGGAGTCTAATGAGAGACTTGAAACCTTTAAGAAGGACCTCCAAAAGACTATAATTCTATTAACGACCCTTTCTGAAAGGTCTATGTTATTCAACCTTCCTACAAACCTCGCCAACAATTATATTTCCTATGCTTCATTACGTATGAATTGGAATGATAAATCGATTATTTCCTTTAATTCCACTAGGTTTACGACAAGGGGAACTAACCTCTTCCCTATTTTATTTTTATTATTTAAATTTAATATTTATTAAAAATAGTAAGTGTCCATCTTAAAAGTCTTTTTCCAAAAGGTCCATGTTAGAAAATTCTATAGTGTGTTTAATATGTTAAAGGGTAAGTCCTAAACAGAATAGCACACATGAGCGGACCTACATATGGTGGCCTACTGTGGTTTTGGGCACAGTGAAATTTTCAATTTTAATAGGTGTATATATACGAGGTTTGCTAATTTACAACCATCTAAAAACATTAAGTTGTAAATTAGCAATGCGCACCTTTTCACTTTGGACAAAAAACCTTGACATTTTGTTATTTTACAATAGAAAATTGAGGGGTAATTATGTAAATTTTATTAAATGTTGTGCACTCATTTGCTAATTTACACCCACATAATTATAAATATATGCAACCTAAATAAACAACCTAGGAAATTAAAAAAGACAATTTGATACAATCCAAACACAAATTTATAATTTACATTATTTTGGTTTTTAAACAAAACATTGTGCATTATATTCTTTCTTCTTCTTTTTTTAGTACTGGTGCCTTATATATATATACGATTTGTTTTCTAGGCATGAATTCACAATGTAATAACATTTTCTTATTTAATAAAATTTATATAGTAACTCCAAATAATAATTTATCTTTAACAAAAGTAAAAAAAATAAATTAAAAGTGTCTGATCACATGTTTGTGTTCATATGACTTGTTTCATGTTTTTAATTTTTGAAAGAATTTGTTTCATGTTTAAAATTGTCTCTTTGAAACATTAAATATGTTTATAAATAAGTGGGTGTAAATTAGCATGTTGGGTGTACACAATTTAATCAAAGTTACAAAACTAACCCTCAATTCACTACTTTTAAATATCAAAGATGAAAGATATTTTGGTCCTAAGTGAAAAGGTGCGCATTGCTACCTTAATATTTTTAGATGGTTGTAAATTAGCAAACCCCTATATATATATATATATATATATATATATATATATATATATATATATTAACTATTATGGTTTATATACATATTACCGTCGATTTTAATCACAATATTGCAAGCGCCCTGGTGGTATTGTGATGCTGTTTGTCATTGAAGTATCATGTGTTCGAATTTGCCTGGTTGTAATTTTTACTTTTAATTGGTTATTTTAATTTAAAAACAGTTTTATTTTATTTTTTAAAATTAAAACAATATAAAAAACTATCTTTTTGTGAGAGAAACATGAAAAACTGTATCTAAAGCAATGCATATAAGTTTTTGTGGTTAATTTTTTTTAAAAGGAATGATCAATACATACATGATATTAGAGAAATCAAATTGTATCAGTGACGTTTTAATCAGTATAAAATTTAACATTAAAATTAAAAATTTATATCATATAGATAAAATACATGTAAAATTTTACAAAAAATTTAAAATAATTTTATGTTACTGAGACCTACCAAAATTAAGGATTTTTACATTTTTATTGAACACCGTTAACTTTAATGGAGTTCAGTTTAAAAAAGGACTAAATTTAACAAAATAAAATTCTAGTGTATAAAATTTCTTGAGTTTCTCTTTCATTTAATATTTTTTTGTAGCAGAAAAAAATATTATATTTAAACAAGCTCACCAAAACATAATATATGTTTTAGGAGAAAAGAATACAGCAGCAACTAAAACACAAAAAGAACCAACAGAAACTACTCCCTCCGTCCCAATTTCATAGACACAATTGACTATATTGTACTATTCACACATATTATTTTGACCATATTTTTCTACTAATAAATAAAAATAAATATTAGCATATAAGATGTTGTTGGATTCGTCTCAATGAGTATTTTTAAAATATCAAATTTTTATAATTTTTACTATAATACAATTAAAAATATTAATCGTCAAAGTTATGCATCGACATGCGTGAAACAGTCAATTGTGTCAATCAATTTGGGACGGAGGGAGTACAAAACAAACTAACAAATACTCCCAACTTATTTGTGTCAGGGTTGTGGGATAATTGAATTTTCATTGCCGTGCTCTAACTTAACATCGTTCATCTGCCAAAGAACGTTTCTATTCTGCATGTTGTCAGTGAAAGCAAATAAAAAATTAATACATTTACAAAATATGCAATGTTTTCCTTCTGCTTTGTTTCAACTTTACATTTTTATATATTAACATAAACAAACTTGTGGGGCCTATGAGACCCATTTGAGAGTTTTTGATAAGTTATATGAATATTTAGAAAATGTGGTTGAATTATTTAAATGAATGAAAAGTGTAAAATAATATAAAAAATTAAGTGGAGTTTATTTAAAGAACTCAAATGGGTCAACAACAAAAAGCATGTGAGTGATAAACATAAAAAATAGAGCATAAAAACTCAAAAAGGATAAGTATAATGTCTTTTTTTGTTTTTTCTGTAGAGGTTAAAATTGAATATATTAACAGTAAAGTAAAAGTACACAGACCTAAGACCCTCACAATTGACATTTACAGAGAAAAGGATAAGGTTTGTGTGACTTTTACGCGGAAAAGTCACCATGACTTTGGAACATTCTCATCCATTAGATTCATCTATTGTACCAAATAATGCCACGTGTCCAACATTTCTTTTTAAAAAATAAAACACAACTTCAATCTAACCAGAACAACCCAAAACCATCAATTCCCTTTATGTGTCGCTAGTCACGACCACCGCCACCGTTCCTCGCCGACGTCGACACTCATCGGCTGTGTTCACGACCCTACTCCACCGACGGCAATATGCTTATTAATAACAGCATCTCCTGCCACTTCGTAACTTGTCAACACCATTGATATTGTGCAAAACAAGTCAAAGAAGTTTTCATGCCATGGAGTTCCAATTTCCAAATCTTTTCTCAAAGCAAGTAATATCAGATCACAAGAGAAAGAAGCAATTAGCTTCAATCTATTTTCTGTCAAAAAAAAAAAACTAATCTCAACCTGTTTTTTTTAAAAGTTTTTTGTGAAAAATTAAATGACAGAGGTAACAAATTTTTGGTTTTTTTTAATGGAGCAACAAAGTCAAGGTTGTCGGTGGTGTCGATTCGACAACGGTTCAACAAACTGCAAAATTTCCTGGCAGTTGCGATGGTTAACGGTGGTGGCGAGTTGACGATGGGAGTTGGAGGGAGCACCGATTCTTGTTTTTTTAAACAAAAATAAAAGTTGGACAGGTGGCGTTTTCTGGTACAATAGATAAATCGGATGGATAAGATTGTTCCAAAGTCACGTGACTTTCCTGGGTAAAAGTCACACAATCCTTATCCTTACGGAGAACAAATAAAAGTAACATTGACAAGTAACATTACAAACTGCAAAATTAATACAAATAAAAGGTAACACAAATGAAAGTAACATTAACATAGAACAAATAAAAGTAACACAAACACTAACATAACCAATTCATAAAACACACTAACATAACCAATTCATATAACTAACCGTTGGAGAATTGCCTTAGAATTGATGGAGAAAGAAAGGAATTGGTGTTAATTCTAGTTGTGGCGCGGCGCGCCCGTGTCCCTGCGCGGTGCGCAGTGCTTGCTTCTGTTGTTGCTGGTTTGATCTATTGTTGGCGCGGCGCGCAGATGCGCGAGCCTATATATAGGCTGTGCGTTTTTTGATTTTACAGGGTGTGTTTTTAGGGTTTCTAAGGCCAACAAAAGGCTAGGGTTAATAGAGTAACATCTTGGGAAGACTCTAGGGTTGGAGAAACATTCTATCACCATGGGAAACACTTCTTGATTTAATTTCTTGGTCACGGGAAGAAATTCGGGACTTGGGTAGAATTAGGGAATTGTCTAATTCTTGTAACCCAATTGGGATTTCATTGTAATCAAGGTTTCTATTGATAGTGGAACGGAGAGGGTTGCCCTCCCCCTAGAGTAGGTTCATTAACACCGAACTGGGTAAACAATATCTCATGTTCTTTACGTTTTCGCGGTTTATTCTTGTTATTGTTATTATTGCCAATCCTACTTATTTGATTGCTTTAATCGAATTGCTCCACACACATCAAGGTATTGGTGTGAGTTTAACCGAATTCACAACAATTGGCGCCCACCGTGGGGCAAAGGATCAAACGATTAAAGTATCATGGGTTCTAAGTGGGAGATTGAGAAGTTCACCGGGAGTAACGACTTTGGGTTGTGGAAGGTGAAGGTTAGGGCAATACTAACTCAACAGAAGTGCGATGAGGCGTTGAAAGGAGAGGCGGGTATGCCGGCAAATCTCTCTAATGAGGAGAAAACTGAGATGGATAAGAAAGCACATAGTATTATTATTTGTGCCTCAGTGATATGGTTTTCAGAGAGGTTGCCAAGGAGAAGACTGCTGTGGAGATGTGGACCAAACTTGATTCATTGTATATGACCAAGTCCTTGGCACATAAGCAATTATTGAAGCAACAACTGTACTTCTTTCGTATGGTTGAGAACAAGTCTGTGGTGGAACAACTTACGGAGTTTAATAAGATTATTGATGATCTGGCGAACATTGATGTGAAGATAGAAGATGAGGACCAAGCTTTTCATTTGTTGTGTGCTTTACCCAAATCACTAGAAAACCTTAAGGATGCATTGCTCTATGGCAAGGAAGGCACCATCACTCTGGATGAGGTTCAATCGGCTTTGAGAACTAAGGAGTTGACAAAGTTGAGAGACTTGAGAGTTGTTGATAGTGGAGAAGGTTTGAGTGTGGCGAGGGGTGGAAGCGAGAACGACGGAAGATGGAAGGGGAAGAAGAATTGGTCCAAGTCTAGGACGACGGGTGAGGGTGGTGGCAAGTTCAAATGTCACTATTGCCAAGAACCTGGTCACTTCAAGAGGGACTGTCCTCGGAGAGGGGCGGTGGTAATTCGTCAGCTCAGATTGCCATTGGTGATGAAGCTTATGAGGAAGGCTATGAGAGTGCAGGGGCACTCATAATCACAAGCTTGGAACCATAGATGATTGTTCGGCCTAGAGAGGCGGTGGAATAATACTCAACATCAGCCTGGAGAGGTGGTGATAAGAATACTCAGGTTTGGCCTGGAGATGCGGTGGAATAATACTTAACATCAGCCTAGAGAGGCGGTGATAAGAATACTCAGGTTCGACCTGGAGAGGCGGTGGAATAATACTTGGGTTACTACTGAAACAACAACGATATTATGAGGTGTGAAGATGCTAGTGGAAGTTGGGAATCAGTGGAGCTTTGAGTCGTGGACTTTGGATGCTCCTGTCACGTGTGTTTGAAGAATAAATATTTTGAAGTCCTAGAGCTAGTTGAAGGTGGAGTCATTCATCTTGAAAACGGGAAAGCTTGTAAGGTTCAAGGTATGGTGAGATTCTTTTACATGATGTGAGGTATATTCTTAACCTTAATGTGGTCATACATTTTGTTACTAGTGGAAATTCTCATGATATGGCAAAGTTGTGAAGCTTCGGGTGAAAGTTGTTAGTGACATGAGTTTTAGGTGGTAGAACTAAACGGTAAGTGTTGGAGACTAACAATGTCTTGAAGTATGTTTCAAAGTAGTGGAAGAGTTTTACGTTACAAGGTGAAAGTCATAGTGGAAATACCGGTTTGAGTCTTTGGTGGAGGAATCTCGGTTTGAGGTGGAGTTTGTTACTAGTGGGACTAGAGGAAGACAAACAATCAACAATAGCTCTTGGCTATCTAGGAGATAGGGAGAAGAGTGATATTGTTGGACCGAAGAAGTGTATAGCTATGGAGACCTTGTGGGTGGCTTGTGGAACTTACCTAAAATTCCAAGGTTAAGTTGAGAGGCAAGCAAATTCTTCGAGAGTACGGGAGACATTCCGGGGTTCGAAGAGGGTGGTGGAGCTTGTTGGACTATCTAAAATTCGATGATAGTTAGGAGCAAGCGTTTCTTCAGGAGGACGGACTTAGTTACTCCGGGGGCTGAAGATGGTACGGTGTAACTTGTGGATTGTCCTAAAAATCCAAGGGCAATGAGAGGCAAGCTTTTCGGGAGAACGGAGAGGTAAACTCCGGGGGCCGAAAGAGGTGTGGTGTTAAATCATGTGGAACAGCATGGCGGTTGGTGGGAAGTTGGCACCATAATCAATTAAAAGGCAAGGTGGAGATTGTTGGAGAATTGCCTTAGAATTGATGGAGAAAGAAAGGAACTGGTGTTGATTCTGGTTGTGGCGCAGCGCGCCCGTGTCCCTGCGCGGTGCGCAGTGCTTGCTGCTGTTGTTGCTGGTTTGATCTGTTGTTGGCGCGGCGCGCAGCCTTGCTGGCGCGGCGCGCAGATGCGCGAGCCTATATATAGGCTGTGCGTTTTCTGATTTTACAGGGTGTGTTTTTTGGGTTTCTAAGGCCAACAAAAGGCTAGAGTTAATAGAGTAACATCTTGGGAAGACTCTAGGGTTGGAGAAACATTCTATCACCTTGTGAAACACTTCTTGATTGAATTTCTTGGTCACAGGAAGAAATTCGGGACTTGGGTAGAATTAGGGAATTGTCTAATTCTTGTAACCCAATTGGGATTTCATTGTAATCAAAGTTTCTATTGATAGTGGAACGGAGAGGGTTGCCCTCCCCCTAGAGTAGGTTTATTAACACCGAACTGGGTAAACAATATCTCGTGTTCTTTACATTTTCGCGGTTTATTCTTGTTATTGTTATTATTGCCAATCCTACTTATTTGATTGCTTTAATCGAATTGCTCCACACACATCAAGGTATTGGTGTGAGTTCAACCGAATTCACAACACTAACAAGGTGCAAAATTAACACAAAGACTAACAAGCTCCAACATCAATCAGTAACAGTAACATCAATTAACACAAACACTAACAAGCTGCAAAACTAAAAGGGAAAAATTCATAAAACTCTAAAAATACTAAAATCCAATAAAGAAAACCAATTCAGAAGAATCCTAAAAAAAATTCATAAATTAACAGGAAAATCCAATACTAAAATCCCAATTTAGATTTTTCATAAAACCCTAAATTAACAAAACCCTAAAATCAAGGTCAATTACCTTGCTAATGTTGTCTGAATCTTCGAGAGGAACAATTGTGGTGGTGATTAGGAGAGAAATGACACAGAAATTGCAGAGAAATTCGCACACAAAATCGCAGAGAAATTCACACATAAAAATGGAGAAAGATTGTCGAGCGATAGGAGACTGAGGAGGAGATGTCGTGTTGTCGTGGACAGTGGTGGCTACTCGCCACCGCTGGTTTTCAGATCAGATGTAGTGATGTACGGTGGTTTGTGGGAATAGTTTTGATAAGAGGCGAGAGAAAATAAGTTTAGAGAGATAAGTGTAGAGAGAAGTGTGAAATTGTGTTACGAGAGTGGGTTTCTGATTCTGGGTGCCAAGGGGTCAAGGTGCAAAACAAAATATTTAGGGTGGTCAAAACTAGAAAAAATGGGAATACTGGCGGAAATTTTCAAATTTCAGGGTGTGCAGGTGCACACCCTCACCATACAGTGGATCCGCCCATAAATGCTATTCGAACATCCACATGTCCTTGTCCCCCACCCAATTAATCCACCATGCATGTTTAGGAATAACTACTGCTTGAGCTAACAATTAATAAAAGAAAAACCAACTTGTCCACAAATTCTAACTCAAATGGTAAATATATCGAAATTGTTAGTGTCAGACGTCATGACGGGAGTTCGATCCCTAGTCACGCCACTTTGTGTGTGTGAATTTTCAATGACTTTGTCATTTCGTCTACCAACAAAAAAAAAACCAACTTCTGTACAAATACATATTTATTACTGTATTAATTAATTGTATAAATATATAAGCAAAAATTAATCAACAAAAATCGATAGATTTGATGTAAAATTTAGGCCTTGTTAATATATTTGAACATCCACATGTCCTTGTCCCCCACCCAATTAATCCACCATGCATGTTTAGGAATAACTACTTCTTGAGCTAACAATTAATAAAAGAAAAACCAACTTGTCCACAAATTCTAGTTCAAATGGTAAATATATCGAAATTGTTAGTGTCGGACGTCATGACCGGAGTTCGATCCCTAGTCACTCCACTTTGTGTATATGAATTTTCAATGACTTTGTCATTTCGTCTACCAACAAAAAAAAAACCAACTTCTGTACAAATACATATTTATTACTGTATTAATTAATTGTATAAATAGATCAACAAAAGTTAATATATTTGGTCTAATACATTAATACAACAGAAACACAACAAGATAAGCGCATTATAATGCAAGCACACAACAAGTAAATTTTTTTTTTATAAATCAACAAGTAAATATTTAAATAAAGGTACCTTGCAACAGAAACACAATTTAGAGTCATTATCGTTTCTTTTCTGTTCATAATTTATACTTAGACATCTCAAAGCTTAGTTTGTTTGAAATATTATATGACAAACCATAATGTTACAATACACAGATTATCTATATATTTTCAACACCCTTGTGACGAGTCCATACTGCTGCAGCATACTTAACCTAGCTAGCTTGTTTCAGTTGCTAAGTCAATTGTGCAGCATGTTATGTACTGAATAAAAACTAGCCTAGCTAGCTCATGTTCTTGCATTTTTCCATAGCTCTTGGCGCTGATAATAAAAACTATTATTAATTAATTTTTGAATGTTAATAAAAAATTATAATAGAAGAAATTATAGTGCATGATGATTGATGACTAAAAGAGAATGATATACTGATTAATTAAGATCATATACTAACCGAGTCCAACAGCTTCTTTTCCTTTCATGATACGTAAACGCTTGCATGATTCGATGAACATCCTGGTCGACAAAAGGAAAATAAATATTTACATTATAATAAATAATTAATCATTTTGTTAGCTACTAAAGTTGTTGTGGTTAGTCATATTCCACTCTTCTACAGAATTAAAGGTGGTTTAATATGGATCACGTCCAAATGCGGACCTCACTATTTTTAGTACTCCTTGTGGTTTAAAGGTGGTTTCATGTCTTACGTTTGATATGGTTGTGTTACGGTGGAATGTATTTCTGGTACTTTTTTAAACGTTCTCTTGTATTTTTCTCATTATTATATATATATATATATATATATATATATATATATATATATATATATATATATATATATATATATATATATATATATATATATATTATATTTGCCTTACAAAAAAAATAAAAATACTCCTTATGTTTTATTTTAAAGCTCTATTTAGTAAAAATAGCGGTTGTTTAATAAGTTAGTCTATAGCTGATGAGTAATAGGTTATAGCTGATGACTGATAAGCTAATTAAAGTATTTGATAAAATTAACGGTTCAACTAGTTGATAGATGTAAAATGACAAACAAGGACATTCTAATTCATAATAAAATTTATATTTAAGATATTTAGAATTTGTGTAAAAAAACATATTTAGAATTTAGTAATTTAAATTTATTGATTTATTATATATTTTATTTACTATTATTAAATTAATTTTTATTTGTTGAAATTTTATTTAAATTTATTTTAATGCCAGTTTTTATAATTTATAAAAACAATATATTCAAATAAAAATGGATAGTCCACAAATCCTAGCTCAACTGACATAAATGTCTAAATGACTAGTGTCAAACGTTATAACCGGGGTTCGAATTTCGGTCCCTCCACTTTATATGCGTGAGTTTTTTTTAATGATTTTATCATTCCGTTTATAAAAAAAAATGATATGGTTTGTTTCATTATGCCTTTCCATGGATATTAGGCTTGTTTTGATTTATTTTGAGTTTAATTTATTTAATTTTAAAATAGGAAGCAGTAGTCTACAACATATTAAGTTAACACAGTCTATAAAAAAAAAATATTATCATGTGCACTATTTACGTAATCTACTTTTACCATAATTTTTTATTAATAGATAAAACAAATATTTGCATAAAAGATATTGTTCAATTTGTCTTGAAATTTTCAGAAGTTTTTTTATAATAGATAATTAAAAATATTATTGATCAAAGTTGTGCATTAACATGTATGCAGTGACATAAAACCACACTTAAAAAGAAAAAGACGAGTAATTTTTAATGAAATATTATATTTTTTCTCAATTTTTTTTATTGTTATAAAATGTATATTTTTTATTAAAAGAGATAAAAGTCCATATTTAGCTTATTTTGCAAAAGTTCATATTAAATCGACCCAAAATATTCAAATGTGTGAAAAATAAATAATTTGTAGCAGTCTTTTTATAACTAGCAACGGCAATCCAAACTGCCGAAAAATTACATTCACGACAGTCTTTTTGTCGCCGCAGATCCCAGTAATAGCAGTTTTGCACAAAAGCCGCAAATTATAGCTTTTGATGTAGTGTTGTAGTTGGCAATAATTAAGTGGAGAAAAGTATTATTTATTAATAAAAAAAAAGAATGAAAACTTACTCCCATGGTACATCACCGACAAGCATCCAGTCACCATCCTTGTCTTCATAAGTTGGGACATAGTCAGAGCTGTTCAATAGATCCATCACCTTACTCTCCTTCATGAAATCCTTAATGCCTTGGGATTCACAATTTCCTTTCAATTTCAATATATATAAAAAAAACACACCATTAATATTATTATGTGTCTTCACATGCACGAATTAATACTCAATTCATATTTCCTATCAATTTATTCATTCATTTATGTGTCTTCACCCAATTTTTATTTTTTGTGTGTGAGATATGATAGGTAGATGAATGATCGCCATGCAATATTAAATTAAAACAAATTAAGGCATGCACATAATAAATATAATTAAATATATGGGCTACAATGAATTAGGTGGTTGAAAAGAGAGAATGGAATGATAAAAATTTCAAAGCTAATATAATATCACATTCGATCTTTTTTTATAAAAGACTGCTGAATCAATAAAAATTAATGTATTACTGGTTGATACTATTAAAAAAATTACTACTAATTACCATTGGTAAAGAGGTTAAACATTTTGGCTAAGGCATCTGAGAGCTCTGGGTAACTCTTGTACATCTTGAGATCTACTTTGCGGAGGTAAGGTGCACCATCCATGCTAACTTTCACAAAGCTTATTGGATTAGTGTTGCTCTTCTTCTCACTTTCCTCTAATCCTTTGTTGCTCTTTTGGGCTGCAAACATGTTCTTCCGGAAAGACCGCACTGGTGGCCAACCCACCACTTGTGCCCTATATATATATTTATAGATTATGCAGGGTCAATATATCTAATATCAACCTTTAAAAAATGGTTTAAGGTGAACAATATCGTTATAATTTTTTATAAAAAATCGAGAATGGATGTAATCATTTGTTAAAAATAGTATGTTCATATTTCAAACGGATTCATGTTAGTCATAGTCCCTAATAATTTATTTGATTTTAATGATTTTTTTTTAAAACAAAAACTTATAATCAAAGAAATTTCACAAGTTTTTCATACCAAAAAAAAAAAGAAGAAAATTCACAAGTTTCCTTGATGAACTAGTTCATATAATCACCCGGTAAAAATATATGGTTGATATTTGTTCCTTATTATAAAACTCTTTTTTGAGATTTCGTTTCTTCAAGATTTTTTTCTCTAGATATATTAATAATTTTTTTTTAAAAACATTCTATATAATTACAATTGAAAAATATAGAAATTCAGTTTTTCTGTCTTATGGTATAATAATAGTAAGAATAAAGCTTAACAAAAAAATAAATTAATAGTACATTTCAAAAAAAAAAAAAAATAGTAAGAATAATGATAGAAAGGTGTCCCCGTCACCGTCAGTGTAACTCAGTTGACAGGGGTATCACATATATTATGTACTGATTAATTGTTTGATGAATTTTTTATTTTAAAATGAAGAATTAGCTAGAATTAATTATCAAAAATAAAAAATAGGGTGCTGTTAACATGTGCATATAAGGCACATGTTAAGATATCTATAATTAGAAATTTGCATTTAATATTACAAACGAATTTAATGCTTAAAAGATATAATATACATGTTTCGAGAGAATATTTCTATATTTGTATTCTTAACATGTGCCTTAGGTGCACATGTTAACATTTGCCTAAAAAATAAACAGAAGAAGAATTAGCCAGAATTAATTTCTTATGTACCATAATTAATTCTCTTATTTTGATGCATGCTTAACTATTAACTATTGATCAACAGTAGCTATGTAAAAAAAAATGATGAACAGCAGCACCACATATATTATAGTACTTACTTAGCAGGTGGCTTGACACCAGAATCAGAGAGCAGAAGAGTCTTTTCCTTATTCTTCTCAACTGGATCTGCTGTTCCTTCCTTGGAAGAGAGATTAAGCTTCAAATCTACAGTAGTTGTTTGATCAGTTTCACTCTCAGTTTCAGAGAAACCTCTCTTCCTTGCTACTACTACTTCTGTTACTTTACCAGCTGCTCCAATAATATTTCCAGGCAATCCCAACCGCAGTTCAGTTTCATCAAACACCATCTTCTCCTTTTTCAAGAAATTTCTCTCTCTAAATTTCTCTTTCTCTCACTAAGAATTCAGTGTGATTTGATTGCTTTGTGACAATAATAATAGAGGGAGGCAAGAACACGTTGAAGTGGGGAGAAGTCTTTTACATTTGGGCGGGGTGGCCATTAATACAATTGGATGGGATGGGTATTTTTGTCTTTTTATTATCATCAGTGTTTAATATCAAATGGGATTTTGACACGTGGAGGAATGTGTGAACAAAACTTTTATTTTTCGTACCCTGCTGGGATAGGTGACGACATGGTCATGTTATCTTCCTATGATTGTTCAATACATTACAAGTGGAAGTGGGCACCCACTGCCATTGTTGCTTCCTACTTTTCTATTAGTATTTCTACCTACCTACCTAGGGTTTCCACGTTTCAACCAATCGCCAAATTAATGTTATTTTTTCCTTAAAATTTATGTGAAAAATCTACAAGTGATATACACTACTCAGTTTTAGTCTTATACTCCCTCCGGTCACATTTATAAGTAAAAAAATATTTAAAATTTTGGTCACTATTATAAGCAAAAGTTAACTATTTTTACACTAATTAATACTGTTATTTCTAATATACCCTTACTTTTCAAAAGATGCCTGTGATTTCCAAGAAAAAGAAGGGTTATTTCTATAAATTTATTCATGTTTTATATTAAATCAAGAAACTTAATTACACTTAACTAAATTTCTTAAACACCGTGTAGGTAGTTTTTTTTGCTAATATATGTGACCGGAGGGAGTATGTAATTAGAAATTCAAAAAACACATCATTTAAAAAAGTAAGGAGAAAAAAAACACTTTATTTTCAATTATACCCTTTTTGGAAGTGTAGAACATTGTATTTGTTGGTTGAATTAATATTTAATTTAAGAGTAAAATTGAAATAATGACATAAAACATAATGATTGATGTAGACTTTTGCTTATATTTGAGACTTTTAATTTTTTTTGTTTTGTTGCTTATATTTGAAACCAGAGGGAGTATGTTCTAAGGGTGATCGTATCTGAACCAATACAAAAGTAAAACCGCAAACCGAACTAATCCAAATCGAAACCGCAAAAAACCGCATGGATCATTTTTTCTAAACCGCGTGGTTTGATTTGGTTTGATTTGCGGTTTTCATTTTAGAAAATCGAACCAAACCGCAATACATAACTTAACTCTATTAGCTAGTAGCAATTAACTTATTACCTAGTATATTCTATCCCGGTTATGATGACTTTTATGCTCAAAATCGAACCAAACCGCAACGCGAACACCCCTACTATATTCTCTCCCGTCACTATTATAACCCAAAAAACAATTTTTAAGTCTATTGAAAAAGTGAGTATCTTGTCAATAATATAGATTAAATATATTGCTGTACCTAAAAAGTAGTTTATTTTCTTATAATAGTGATCGAAGGGAGTACTCTATCTTTGATATAAAAGAAAATTTATTTTCAGGATCTATAATATATGCTAGATAACTTAGCTCTATTAACTAGTAGCAATCAACTTATTGCCTAGTCCAACTTAGCAAGTCTAACCCAAATTGAGTCCATAAAACAGTAGTCTGCCAAAATATATCATTTAACGCGATCCAAAATTATACTATTGGTATTAAAAATAAGTTCTTATGTGTATATGAAATTTATGTTTACACATATTATATCATTATATCATGTAAACAATAAATAAATTAAAATTTTCTATTTTTATTTTGTAACAAGTTGGTAATATCGTCATATTTTTTATATCGCGATAAACCGCATAAACCGAACCAACCCTAACAACATTGATTTGATTTGGTTTGGTTTGGATAACTTTTTAAAAACCAACCGAACCAAACCGAACCGCATGCATTTTTATCTCGCGGTTATGATGACTTTTATGCTCAAAACTGAACCAAACTGCAACGCGAACACCCCTACTATATTCTCTCCAGTAACAATTTTTTAAGTTTATTGAAAAAGTGAGGATCTTATCAATAATATAGATTAGATATATTACTTTCTCAATGAACCTAAAAAGTAGTTTATTTTCTTATAATAGTGATTGAAGGGAGTACTCTATCTTTGATAGAAAAGAAAATTTATTTTCAAGATCTATAATATATGCTAGATACATTAGTTACTTAAAAAACAACTCATTTTGTTATATTCATTAAATAGATATATCTAATATATAATATAGACAAGATACACCAATTATTTAATATACTTCAAAAGTTAATTATTTCTTATAAAATAATAAGATTTCTTTTATATTAAGGATAGTAAGTCCTTTATTATATGGACATGGTTGTTTTTCTTAATATTTGATAACGTAATTATCTTTATTGAATTAAAACTTTCTGTTGAGGCAAAATCTCAATTTGATGTTTTAAAGATAATAAACATCTTAATTATATTTTAAGTAAAATTTTGATATCATTGTTATCTAACAAGTGCTATTGAGTGTATTTAATTAGTCAGGAACAATGGAGTTTTTTAGATCAATATCACTCTTTTATTTTGGCTAAAATAAAAAGTTTCAGTATCACTCTGAGAATGTTCTCTGACAGAACACAACATTCTCTTCAAGAACACTTTCAGTGCAAAAAACACCTATTTAATAAGTCAACTGTGTACCAGACAAAGAAACACTTTTTTCTTGGGCTTTACTCACAAGATCACTACAGTTCTTCAAGAACAATTAAGGCAAGGAATGTTTGGACTGAATAGAGAACTTACCACAAAAGTATAAGTTCAAAGATCAAGCATGTGCAAAGGCCAAATATTCAAGACATGTTCTCATATGTGCTTAGACTGATTTTTCATGGACCATTGAGAAAAAGACAGCACAACTTTAACAATGAGTTGGTAAGTACGTACTTTCAAATGATTATTTAATAAACATTCTCCCATGGGGCCTCACCTTCTTCAAAGAAGGATGTACTTGCAAAGTACATCAAGAATAGTTGCTCAAGTACCATACAACTGCTCATTCCTATCCACAAACAGCCGGTTCCTGCTTGCGTCATTTCTCTTTGCAAAAGATCAAAGTGTATATACGCCCAACTTGGAGATCGTTATGAGAACGATGCTGAAAAGTGTTTGTACTTGTGTATGAAGATGTTATCTCATCCACAGTTGTTTAAAACGTGTTCAAATGTAGTATAAACAGATATACTTGGTGACTTAGCAACATACAACTATCTACAGCTCACTGCAAGCACATCACATGTACTCTTTGTTAAAGAAAGCTTATAAGAACCTTTGGAGAACGCTCTCTGAACAACCACTTTCTTCACCAAAGTTCAGGAGTTGTCAAATGCAAAGCAACTAGCCGTTATTTTCAAACCACAACGGATTTGCTTCGTGGCCAAGGCATTCAGATCAAGCTTCAGCTATAAATAGAAGTCTTTGACACCTTTGAAGAGCAACAATTTCAACTACAACTTCTCAACACTTGTCTTTGTGATACAAGTTTTATCAAGAGCTCTTCTTTATCTCTTTCACTCAAATATGTAATATAAAAATCCAAGATTAGAATATCTATTGAGTGAACTGAGAGTTTATCTTCTTCAAAGTTTCTCAATATTGTGTTGAGTGTGTATAAGCTTTGATACAAATCTTTCATATTGTAACCATTGACTTAAGTTAATACGTAACTACTAATTGAGTGAAACCTTCAGAGTCTGTAGGACTTAGGTATATCAAGCTTGTAGGGCTTGGAAGATTTTTGGTCTTGGATCTAGATCCACTACAAGGAAAGGAAAAAGCTACGGCTGCTGAATTTGGCAAGCGGCGGCGGTTTTGAATTGCTGCTATTTGTTTTTGCGGCGGTTTTTGAAGCGTCGAAGTTTTCGGCGTCGCTAGGTGATTCAACGGCGGTTTTCGCAACCGCTGACCGTTAGTACGGTATTTAGCGGCGGTTTTGGATCTTTTGCAGCGGTTTTTACTGAATTTTTTTAAAAAAATCTAGATATTATAACGGCGGTTTTAAACCGCCTCTAAAAGCATTTTTTTTATTTAAAAAAAGGTTATATTTTGGCAGTTCTTGACAAAATCCCAGCAATAAATTGGGTATTTTCTTAATTCTCATTAACTAAATGAGTCTTACTTTCTTATTACTAACTAATTCAATAAATCTTTATTTTAAACATTAAAATTTTATTAAAGTAACTCATTTATATGTATAAGGAGTAACCATTGGAGAGTAAAGATACAAGACTGCGGGAACCAAAACCATCATCCGAAACAAACAAAATTAAGAAAAAAACACTCCTAGAACAACAAGAGGCCCTTTTAAGAAAACAGACTACAAGCACAAAAGGAAAGAAAAAACACCACCACCTAGGACCAAAAGGAAAGGCATATAAAGAACAGATTGAGCGCCAAAACAGAACAACAAACCACCACCCTCATCGCAGACCTGCGACTGACAAAAATGCTACCTGCACCCTGAACAAAAAAACAACAAATAGATTAGTACTAGTAATTCTATAAAAGGTTAAGCCATGATTAATAATTATGATATTAATGCAAACTATTTATTAACACAAAATCTAAAAATATTCCTTTTTTAGTTGATCTCATGTCCACACAACATGTCAGTTCAAACAGAGAACTCATTATCAATCCAAACAAATAACCCATTTCCTTGGTGGTTAAAAATCACAACTTTTATTAAACAATGGAAATCACATTGAGTTAAAAAGAGGGATGATTGATTACCTTATGACACAACCGTTCCAGCGACATCGTTAGTATCTGTCGTAGTTGAAGTAACAAAGTTTTTCACAAGAAAGGGGGGGGGGGGGGGGGGGGGGGGGGGGTTTGAATTGTGAACCTTTAAAATATTGCCTATAAAAATTATCAACCACAATATACTTAAAGAATATTATTAGATTGTTAGTTAAAACAAATATTCAAAAAGTGTTGCTGACTGGAGAACGTTCTCCCAACACTCTCTGACAGTATATAGAAATGATAACTTGTGATTTGTGTGAGAAGTGTTTGCGTAAATTAAATCAGAGTAAGGGAAGAAAATGCACACAAACAATTTATCCTGGTTCACCCAAAAAATTGGGCTAGTCCAGTCCCCACACTCCTTGTGAGATTGTCCACTAAGAGATGCTAATGATCTCAAGTTACACTTCCTTTGATCTAGATCAAAGACCAACAATTCTTCTAAGCCTTACAAACTTGATCTACCTAAGCCACACTGACTATGAAGGTGTCACTAAATTAGTAGTTACGTACTAACTTGAGCCAAGGTTACAATGGTGGAAGATTTGGTAATCAAAGCCTATTCACTCAATACACTTTTGAGAAGCTTTGAAAATGGATGAAAACTCTCAATACACTCAATGGATTTTTCTGATCCTAGATGAATAAATTACAGATCTGAGTGAGAGAGATAAAGAAGAGCTTTTAATAAAACTTGTATCACAAAGACAAGTGTTGAAATGTTGTAGTGAAAACTCTTGCTCTTCAATGTTGCCAAGGACCTCTATATATAGTTGAATGATGATCAGGGATTCTTGGCCACGAAGTATATCCGTTAGAAGCTTGAAAATAACGGGCTAGTTGCTCTGCAAAATGACAGCTCGTGTAATTTGAAGAAAATTGATCAGTCTGAGATTGATCTCCAAAGTTTCTTCTTTGGACTTTTGAAAGAGGAGTGTATGATGAGCTGTAATGTTGCTGTATGTTGCTTAACTAGCAAGTATAACCGTTGTGTAGCTTTTGGATGAACTTTGAACAGCTGTATGTGAGCTAGTGTCACTCCAAGTGAGTATTTTCTCTTTCCAGCATTGGTCTGAGATCGTTCTCCAGGAACTGGACGTGAAAGAACATCTTTCTTTTATGTAGAAGAGCTGATACACATAGAGGCCAGCTGTAATGGATAAGATCAGCAATGGTAGGTTGTACTTGATGTTTCAAAAAGTCCTTGTTGCAAGTACAAGTTTCATAGAGAAAGAGAAACAACATTGGAGAATGTTCTTTCTTTATTCAATTCAAGTACAAGTCAACTCAAGAATATGTTGTGCTGTCTAAATCTCGATGGTTCATAAAAAATCAGTTCCACCAAATATGTGGGAGTGTTTTTTTTGACATTTGATCATGTGCATATGCTTGAACCTTGATTTTGGCAAATGTGGTAACTTCACTAGTCATCCAAATATTCCATGCCTTAAATGAACTCTTGAACTGTAGAGATCTTGTGAGTTAAGCCCAAGATAAAAGTGTTCATTTGTCTTGTACATGGTTGACTTATCCATAAGTGCTTTTGCATTGATTGTATGAAAATGATGTTGCGCAGGTTTCATTGATCAATCTGAGACCAATCCTGAAGCATTTGTTTTTATCAAAATAAAGACATGATATTTGATCTAAAGGCTCAATTGTTTCTAGCTTAATTAAAACACTCAAGAGCACTTGTTAGATACCAAAAAGAATAGAATTACACTTCAAAATAATTAAATAGTTTGTTATCTTTAAAACATCAAATTGGGATTTTGCCTCAACAGTAGTCATGGTCTGAATTCTTATGGGATACTCACTACCAATAGTCACGTCACCAACGGTCACTGTCCTTGTTTTTCTCCTCGCAGTTTTGTGCAGTGATTCACAATACTTTTACCTAGGAGCTACATTCAAATCAATTTGATCAAGCTAAACTAAAACAAGTTTATGATAATAAATAACCATTATAGCAGAAACACTTAATTAGTCATTAGAGTTAGAAATTAGGATTATGAATGAAAAATTAATGCAGAACAAAATAATTGACGCTTTAAACTCCTATTTATCGAAAGTACTAAATATAAATATCCTAAAAAACAAAAATTCCATGAAACAATCAAGTATATTATGCGAGAATATCATATATGTTTTCATAATGCTATTTAATATAGCTTTAATTCTGCTAGCTAGTTCAAAGAGTTCAAGATTCTCTAGACAAAATAAAAAGAGTTCAATAGTCATGTGATTATATAATGATGTGGCATCGATCTAATCTATATTTGCACCGGTCAAATGAATAAGCATAGCATTCTATAATTGTAATTGAAGAACAAACAACATGAGTTACAAAGGAGATCAAGAGGCTATTCAGCATTTACATATCTAAATGAACAGAAAACATGATACTAATGAATTAGCACAACCAGAAGAGATATGAGAATGTCAAATACTAATGAAGTATAAAGATAGATTTGAAACCATACATGTAATTTTGTTGCAAGCTTTCATTGATGAAGAAGATAAAACAGTGACAGTGATGTTTCTACTCTTTCCAGCTATAGGAAGCTCTGTCAACAACTAAATAGTCTCCCCAGATATCCTTTACAACTCCAAGGTTGGATTTGGATTCTCTAAAGTTATTTTTTCCTAAATTCACCTACATTCAAGCAAAAAGTAACTAGTAAAGAGAAAATATTGCATTTTCAAGTGCATTTATGTTTATTGTAAAGACAATAATACCCTTAAATTTTGCCTAAATGTAGGAGAATGTGACTTTAGGCATTCCAAATCTCTCCAAGGTCATCATCGCGGTATACAATATCAAACCTATAAAAAACAAGAATTAGGGGAAAATTTCAAAAAAATATTAAACAGAATCAGAAGCCGATATAAAATTTCACACAAAAAAATTAGCGGAAAATTTCACCTCTCAGGATTCTTCACTTTAGCAGCTTGCTCAACAAATTGAGCATCTGAACAAACAAATCAAATTATGTGTTCATTCATCTAACCTTCTCACTAACGGTATCTTGGACCATGACAACATCAGTGTTGATTGCAAAAACAAAATTCGAAGTTCGAACTTCGGTGTCGAAGAATTCAATGTCTTGTTCCAATGCACTTGATCCTCATCTTAGTTGATTGATACTATCTGGTCCACATCCAACATGAAATCCCTGCAAAAAAATACAAGTCTCATTCAAATCATCATCCATAACTCAAAACAATTGAAAATCAAAATCAATAAAAAAGCATAAACTTGTTCTTCAATTTTTGAGTTGGAACAAAGCAACTAACTTGCACATGAAATGCCAAGTAACACCACAAGGAAGTAAAAGCATACTGCAAAAAAAAAAAAAAAACATTACCTCCAACAATTCATACCCATTAGTTTCCAAAAAACGAACTCAATCAATCATGAAGCCAAAATTATGACATCATGAAGCTTTTGGAGTTAAAATAAAATTAAGCGTTTCCGACATGAGACAAGGTTTTACTAGCATGAGCGCATGTTATAAGGGTATGCACTTACAATATTATATGGCTTATTTTTAATCTCTAGGCTGTAATGACTACTCAAATTATAGACCCAACTTAGAGTGGACAATTTAATTTCTTCCCACGGAAATATTAGCCTAAACTTAATTGTAATGGAATTAGAAGGAAAACCCAAGTCAGTTCCACATAAAATGGAACTACAATAGCCTAGCTAGAGGCATCAAAAGTACTTCAAACAAAAAAAAACTTCATTCTTCCTCAATATTCAAATCAAATTGTTGTAGCAAACAAGAATGAAGTAGGCAAACCTGATTGTGTACCCCACATACAGCCAACAAAATCACTTGGATCCCTCTCATCCATCTCATACTGCAGTCAGGTGAAATTGTTGTCATTAAAATAAATAAAAATCTTCATCTCATGAAAACTGCATTCATAATTAGATTACTTCTCTATGCTGATTAAGGGTTGGCATATACATTATCATTTAAATAAATACATATCTCAAGTGCTTCTTCACGCCCTCTTGTCCATTCAAGTAGCGTCTTCACCCAATACATTATGTACATGAAAATTTCTAATTGAGAAAACACATTTATAAGTTGCAACCATAGAAGCTAATTGAGAAAACACATTTATAAGTTATAAAGAGATATGGTGTGAATCTACCAAGACATTTTGGGCCAGTTTGTTTCAGCTTTAAAAAAATAAATTTTTTCTTTGTATTTTTGAAAATAGATTTTGTAAAACAGTTTTTCAAAATATTACAAGTTTTTTTGTATTCATTTTTTCTAAATTTAAACACTAATTTTGACATCATATAACGTAAATATACATCATTGAAGTTCAAAACATAGTCAAAATCACGATTTTTTCAAAAAGTTGTATTTCAAAAATGATTTTTGTGAAAATCTATTTGAATAGCTTTAAAATTAAGTGATTTTTTGAAATTTTGATATCCAATTTTTTTTTCTCAATAAAATGATGAAATACCTAAAATAACAATTTAAGAATAACTATTCAAACAAAATTTTCATTTGAAGCTTTTATAAAAAAATTCTTTGTAATTTTTTTTGGGTAAATAGGGTTTTACCCCCTGCAAAGTATGCGAAATTTGGTTTATCCCCTGCAAAATGAAGAATCCTTCAATTACCCTCCTCTGTTGACAACTAGGACATGAAATATTCATTTTTGCTGATGTGGCATGTCTAAATGACTTTTATTTTATTTTTTATTAATTTAATGATTAACATATTGCCACATAATAACTGTATTTTAAAAAAAATAATAAATTGACATTTTATTTTTAAAATAAGAAAAAATACATTTTAAAATGTAAAAAAAAAAAGGATTTTTTTTTTCTTTTCAATTTTCTAATTTTTTTTTAAAAAATGTCAATTTTCGTTTTAAATTTTTTTCTCATTTTGTTTAAAAAGTGTCAATTTAAATTCAATTATTTAAAAAAAAACTGATTTTTTTAAGAAAATGTCAATTTAATTTTTTTAAAAAATTCAATTATTTAAAAAAATGTGAATTTTTGATTTTTTTTTTTCAGATTTAGTTTTTATAAAAATGTCAATTTTCTGATTTTTTTTAATTCAATTATTGAAATGATTTTTTTTACGATTTTCTAAATTTTTTTAAAAAAATGTCAATTTAATTTTAAAAAAAATTAAATTGACTACCCTTGATTTAAATAATTGGATTTAAAAAAATTATAACTAAAAAAAACAAAAAATTGAAAAATAAAATAAACTGACATTTTTTTTTAAAATACAAAATCAGAAAAAAAAAATTAAATTGACATTTTTTTAAATAATTGAATTTTTTAAAAAAATAAATTGGCATTTTAAAAAAAAAATCGGATTTGTTTTTTTAAATAGTTGAATTTAAATTGACATTTTTAAAGAAAAAAATCAGAAAAAATTTTAAAATTGACATTTTTTAAAATAAAATCAGAAAATTGAAACCAGAAAAAAAATTTAAATCTTTTTTTTTCTTCTTATTTTTAAAATACAATTATTATGTGATTAAATTAATAAAAAATAAAATAAAAGCCATTTAGACATGCCACATCAGCAAAAATGAATATTCCATGTCCTAGTTGTCAACAGAGTGGGGTAATTGAAGGATTCTTTATTTTGCAGGGGGTAATCCAAAAAAAATATTTTGCAGGGGGTAAACCAAAATTCGCATAATTTGTAGGGGTAAAACCCTATTTATCCAAAAAAAATTATGCAAAATTTTCTAACACTACAAAATCTATTTTAAAAAAAATTCAAAACAAACAGGCCCTATATAACATCATGCATAATAATTAGAATTCTTCAACACTTACAAAAAAATCACTATTCTTCAAATAACTATGTTTCCCATCACAATAATTTAGAGTATTTTTTTGAATCATAATTTAGAGTATTTTAAGTCCTAAACATAAATCAGTTATAATACATCTCACAAAATTAGAAAGATGTAACATTCATACAAGCTACAAAACACAATATTGGAATCAAATGATTCATACAAGTTAGAATAAATTCAATTTAATTTTTACGATTTCCATGAAGTACTGATTTTGGAATCAAACGATTCATACAATCTAGGATATGTTCAATTTCTTCAGACTCGGTCAAAGTACACATAATCACCAAATTATTATATAACCATTAAACTAATTTCTAATACCTAATTACCAAAATATACCTAATTTCAAATGCCTAATTACCAAATTATGTAACCAAATGATGAAAAAATAACAAAACAATACATACATTTTTTAAAAATGTG